>NKYY01000052.1:0-10187 GCA_002370515.1 Metschnikowia proteae | reverse complement strand
CCATAACTTGAAGTTGTGTCTCAAGATAAAGAGGCTTGATGTAGCAGATTCAAATGATTTCTTCGATCAACTATAAAAGTCGCGTGTATTCAAACTAATACCGTGTAGCGACTGAATTATTCGCTCGACAAAGAGATCTTGTTGAAAAACATGCACACTGTAACAATGTGCAGGAGCGCATGTACCAGTCTTCCATGGATGATATTGGGATGATAATTCTCAATGTTGACGCCTTGAGGGCTTTTTCAACAATGTGGAATATCTGCCAGAGAAATATCTGTTGGTCAGTTGGGGTTATTTGAATGAAAAAACGAATTTTGGGGGGACTCGACTGACTCTTCATTTTTTTCGCGTCACCCTAAAAATGTGCAAAATGATTGCACCCAGTAGGCGAATGTGAACTGTTGGGTCTTCTCGAAATAGCATTTTAAAAATAATGTCTGTGAATTTACATACAGGGTCTTCTCAGGCAACCCTACGATTTGTACAACATAATTAGAGATCATATTTTCACCTTCACTGTGATTCTCTTTACCACTTCCTCATATCTTGGAGATGATCATGTCAGGCCAAAACTGTTGCGAAAAATGAAGCAGAAAAAGAGAAGGAAGGTTCGGATCTATTTGAACACCGTTGAACATAGCCCAACAGATTCGAACATACATAATGAAAACCTTGTTGCATTGCGCACTCGCTGAGCTGGGGTACACCCTGTGGTCTACATTCTCTTAGTCTAGAATGTTTTCCGTACCAACTGTACGACTTACCCGTATTAGTAAATGTTGAACCAGCCAACATAGGCCAGTGGCCAAGTAAAAGGTCTTCGTCATCGAGCACAGCCAGTGTCAGCACATTCTACGAGGCTCTGTTCCAAGTGAAACCCGTACATCCCGAAACCAATATGTCGTGGTGCGAAGATATCAAAAGTGGATCGAAACATACGTAAAGCTCAATGTCCGGTGGAGTAGCTTCGTCGATCGTAGATGCAGGGGAAACGGATATTGTAAAAAATCCTGTCTTAATTTCAAAAAGTTTGCAAGTCGTTCGGACCCATGACTATCTGATGAATTATTGACACTACATGGTCTTGTGGCTACGAACAGAACTCTGGAGAAACCGTAGAGGTGAAAGAACAGCCATAAGACCTACAATCTACCAAAAGTTCAAAGCAGCCAAAAGTACCAAAAGTAACCAGAGATGACTCTAAAATTTTCAAATAAAGCAAAAATGCATGGGTGCTTGGCCTTAGGCGAGTTGTGGTGGCATGGTTGAGTAAGTGGTATAGTCCTGTGTACAATCGCGTGTGCAACTCGTTATTCGCTGCGCTAATTGTTGCTCGTTCAGCCGCTAGACGTCTTCATACACGGGTATGTAAACCTCCTCATTGTCTAAGCTTTGCAAGCATCAAAAGATATCCGTCATGATATTCTCGATCTGTCTGGTGTATAGCACGTTTGGATCTCTTTCGAGTAGTGAAGAAGGAAAGAGTGATTTCATTCTCCTTCTATAATTTCTGAGATTTCAGCTACGGGCATAGAGATCTCAAATATCCCACTCAGTGGCACTTCGTCACTTTTTTCAGACCCCGGGAAAAGTCGCGGGAATGTTAAATGCGGCATTAAACAGGTAATTATAGTCAAAAAACTCGTTGATTGAACGCTTGAAGCCCCCTTTGGTAGAACAATGCCAGCAACGTCATTTGTAGGGTATTTATATCTGCGCCCCTCCGGGTATTTGCAAGTAATTAACTCATCAAAGCTCTTATTCTCGTGAGTAGGTGACCATGAATTCTTGGCGCGCATCGAATTTGACATTGTAAGGGAGTTCGTTTCGGTCATCTTTCAGCGTTTTAAATGTATATCGCAACAAATGATGATTTGTATAGCCTCCCACGGTAACAAAATAGCATCTTATGAGAGGTGGGCACTAGGTGAGCAGTGCCACTGGTACCGTAAAAGCGGGGCTCACTTTTAGACTTCTCGTGTAGGAATCTTTGAAGTGTTCACGCAAATTCTGGGGCTTATTGTCATTCTCTGCAGCAATTACATCATCGCGCGTCGGTACATGCGACAAGATGCTATTTTTAAGCGCACCCATTGATGGCTGCAAAAGTATATAAAGGCCTTCCTTTGCTTGGAAAAAAGACTTATCAATTCCCACGAAAACATTAACATAACGAAAAAGCCTAAGCAATACCACAAAAAGTTCCAAAACAAAAACGAAACCATTAAAAATGCATTGCCTCCCTTTTTTGAGTATTCTCGCTGCTGCACTTGCCGGCCAATCAATTAGCCCTGTGCTCATCAGGTCGGGCTCCGATTACCATTTTGCTCTGTTGGGCGCCGACGGCTCGAATGTGGTCCCCCACGGAAAGACCGACTTGAAGTTGGTCTTGAACGACGACGGATCTTTGGTCGACACGGCATCTCAGAAATATGTATGCATCGGATCCGATGGCTACGTAAAATTATCTGATAATGCCCAGAAAGGATACTCTATCAAAAACAATTACTTGGCGCACGATCTGAACACTGGGTTTGGTGTTGAAAACAGCAAGATCGCATTTGGCAGGAGTGGCTCTGATTTCTTGGGTGTTGCTGTGAGAATCATGGACTCCACAGGGATCGAAGATGTGACTCCAGGCACTCAGAAGCCGGAAGCCTCGACGCCTGCATCAACATGTGAGACAAAATCTGAAACAGCACCTGAAAACACGCAGACTTCTGAGGCCACTGCTGAGACGAAGCGCAAGAAGTTTGGGCTTGTTGCCATCCATTCCGGATCTCACGTGCAGCACTTCTCCATCAAGAAGGTCGACAGCCACCCCCACGTTTTTTCTGTGGGTGGAGATGAAGGCGAAGACTTAAGATTGACGTTTGGCGACGATAACACGTCTTTGTATGACCAAAGCGGAAGAGGAATCAACTTGGACCAGAACACCGGTGAGTTGGGCGACGTCGCTCCTTTTGGCCGCCAGCCTGCAACCACTGGGTTTTCCATTAAAGATGGTAAGTTGGCTTACAATGGCAACACAGCTTGGAATGCGTGCCCTTCCGGAGGTAGCAAATTGTCATTATCCAACAAGGACTGCACGGGTGGCACTTCTATTGCCTTGAAGGTCGTTTAAGTAGGAAGAAAATATATATGACCAATGAAACTATTCGAAAATTCGTGGAGATAATGACTGATAGGCGGTACTCAATGCTGCGGAACAAAATACACGAGTAAACCCCTAAATGGAGCCAAGCCAAAAACAAACATGGCAATTGTTCAAATTACCTTGAGTACAAGCGGAAAAACGGCTAAGAAGCTAGGCCTGACACCCATATTTGGGCGCGACCAACCACTGTAAGAGAGACGCTTCCAGAACTAGAGAGTGTCCAAGTGAGAGCTTTGGTCCGGACCCCTCTTATGAAACCGACCTTGAGCTTTGAAGCAGAACTGTTGCACGAAAAAGTTTGAGTATTGTTCTGGTACAAAACTCCCGCGCAAGGGGAGCCAAACTTTACATACAACCCTTTCCCGACACCGGATGGTCCTTGACTCTTCTGAAGACAAAACTAGAAGCCTCAAAGCAACATTGGTATTGAGTTAAGATTGTTGAGACAGACCAGATGGATCTGAAGTCTCGAAAGAAACAGAGTAGAAGGCGTGGATTGGGGCATTGATGGGGTGGTAAGCGGCAGAGAAACCCAAGACGTTAAGTAATTCGAAGTGTCCTCTTCTTGCAGTTCGGGTGAGGGAACCAAAATAAATACCGTGTCCATTTCACCGACACTACCAAGTTCGGTAGTAGTTGAAGTAAACCCGCTCTCCCAAGCTTCAGTCACGGCGGTGGTGGGAGCTGGTGTATAAACGACAACTCACTTTGCAGACACTCCAAAGTTGGTGGTAGTTGAAGTCTGCTCGCCCTGCCAAGTAGTTCAAGAGGTGGGGGTAGGCTTTGGGACCTTCACAATGACAGCATGCGTCAGCTCACCATATGCTGTGGTCGTGGCAGTGTAATCGCCGTCCCAAAAAGAGGTCACGGTCGTGGAGGCAAAGTTTTCAAATTTCAACTGGAATATACTAGAGGCTATATCCCAAAAACCAAAGCTGTTTATGATATAGGTACCCAAAAACCCGTGCTCATTTTGGTTGAATGTGACGATTTTCACAGGGTAGAAAAATCCGGCTTGCAACTCGTACTCAAGGACTTTCTGGGTCACCGTGTCCTTTGTAGGGTCCATGGAAACTCCCTGGTAATCTGCTTGTTTCGGGACACTTACCGTAGCATCGTCGCGGCATGTCCCACCGCGGCCCAACAGAAATGAAAGTCCATTATCGGCCTCGATGAAAAATTTGTAGGTTCCATCCCGATCTGCGTAAAAGTAGCCAGATAATTCTAGCGAGTAGTTCGTGGTGGTAATTGGAAATCCATAGATGTCTCCTTGGCTCCCCAAAATATAATTGTACCTTCTGGAAAATGAGGAGCTGAGTATTCCTTCCTTCAGGCCAAGATACCCCTCATCCTTGTATGAGTTTTCAAAAAAATCTATATTCTCTCCAATAGTACCATCCAAAGGGTATCTGAAGAACTTAGCCAGGAAGCCTTGGCTTACCATGCGGCCTGATGAACAACCCGAGACATACATGGCTAAACACTGCGACAAAAGCGCCACTAAAATTGTTAAAAAGCTGTAAAACATATTGATGAAAAAGATCACTTGGCAGGGACCAATATCTTTAAATACGCAAGTTAGAGGCCCAAGATCTCGCAACTACTTGAGAGAGTGACTCGTGGGTCCACTTTCTGGAGTCGTCAAGCTGCATTGGTCATTGATTTGAGTGGTGTCACCGCAGAGCCTGCTTTTCTGATATTACCGACAAAAATGGTATTGTTTTCCGCTGCTGACTGCCTTGAATTATTGACTCAGGCCTTGGGAGCAAGGGGCTCGATCAATAGCACCAAATCTGGATGCATAAAGCGGCCAAGGGCTGACCAATTAGTCACGTAAGAGGGCGCCTACCTAAGATCAAAACAATAGAGGCCCCAAATGGTGGCGGATATTATGAGGCTAAAAAGAAGTCCGGGGCCCTTGCGCTTAAGGGATGGCCCTGATAGAGGGTAATCAGTGTCGCGCCAGCAAACTGGGACTTCAGCCGTGCACCTCCACAAGTCGCCAGCCAACGCATTCAGTGTATGAGATTTACCGATATAGGTCGATCAGCTGA
The DNA here is from genome assembly GCA_002370515.1 of Metschnikowia proteae. NCBI lineage: Eukaryota > Fungi > Ascomycota > Pichiomycetes > Serinales > Metschnikowiaceae > Metschnikowia > Metschnikowia proteae. The sequence goes on along the minus strand of NKYY01000052.1, from coordinate 4,973 downwards.
AATTGTTAGGCTATGTTGGGCTTGATTAATTCTTGCAAGGGTCATCTGAGATTGCAAGGAACTTGCCCGATTTCGGCTCACTGCAAATAACCTGCAGCTCCGCACTCTACCCCATGGAGCCTTTTTACCAAGAATAAAAATCCCTTTGCTGTGAGCAGATAAAGATGCGGCATTCTCGTGCGGACGTCATCAAAACTCGAAGAGGGTAAACGAGATCACCGACGAAGCGTGCCGAGTTTGCCATCACCCCATTACGGGCCATTGTTTAGTCATGGTGCGGCTGCAGATGCGGACTCGTACATCTGCTTAACGAGTACTTATCTCGCTAAGCCTCGCACTTGCAGCACGTTCTCCATGAAAGACAAACTAGAGACTTGGCCATTTCTCCCAGTGATGTGGGCTCCATATTATTGCCAGATTTACAGTGCTGGAAATCTCTATATTTCCTAGCCATGCCACTTGATTATTTGCTCTTACGTGGAGGAACGACTTTACCTAAATCACCTTCAGCCTCTTTCCATGAATTCAAATGGCCTGCGGTCAATCAGTGAATTCAATATAATAACTTTTGCAATTTCCATATTCAAAACCCTGCTAGCGACAACCTTGTGAACTCAGATTCCACAGGTATCTATATCCGAGGCGGATTCAAGTCGGATAAACTGCCACGGTGCATTCGGCTGGAGCAATAGATGCACGGGTGTCTCAACGTGCACCAAGCCTTCCCCCAACAACACCATGGAGCCGGACCCCCGTTTTTGGACAGCAATAATGGCAGCTTTCAGATACTAGCCTTCCAACTACTTGACTACTCTGGCTATCTTTTACTTGGCGCTGTTCAACGGGAAAGAAGTCATTGAGAATTGCGTGTTTCCATGAAACCAGTGGAGCCATGAAAGCTTAACAACAGTTGCTTCAAGCAATGCACAGGGGCTATTACAATCACTAGATGAGCAATCAGAGCTAGATATACGGCCTGGCTTTGACCTTTCTTGTCTCAAGGTTACTTGAGTAAAGAGTATCAACTTATGGTGAAAGCATCGAAATATTTGAATAGTGAACTTTAGGCGATCCGCAGTTTCATTGGCTTCTAAGAAAGACGCATGAGTAAACCCCAGGAAGCCCGAAATGAGAACAAAAAAAGCAATGTTAAATTGCCAAAAGCGCAAACGGCAAGCCTGCCAACAAGCTGGCCCACGACATCTTGCTGCCCGCATTCTGTACGAAACTAACCTCTGCAAGAGAGGGGGCGCTTGAAGACCTTGAACGAGTCTGAGTAAGAGCCATGGTCTGGTCCTCACTGCCAGAATTGGCATTGAGTTTTTGAGCAGACTCGAGTGGTGTACCAGACTTTTCAGTCTCTTTATCACGAGATGCTTGGGAGTCGTCTTCATGCTTTCCTCCTGTTTTATCGGAAGAAGGTTGGCTGATGTCTTCGCCTTTCCTTCCAGATGCACTTTGAGGAGAGCGTGATTTGCCCTCACCAGCTTTTTTAGACCCCTCACCTTCAGGTGAATGCTCGGAATCGGTAGGCTGACCTAAGTCAATTGGCTTATCGGCGGGAGCAGTAGATTGCGATGATTGAGTGTTTGGACAGCTGCTGCATGGCAATGTGGAAGTAACGACCTTTCTGTCGGTCTTATACACAACTTCCGGGCCTCCCACACATGATGAGTCTGGTTTTTCGTCACATTCAATCGGCTGGGCGTTTTCAGAGGCTTTCGGTACCTCTTTGTTTGCACAGCTGCTGCATGACAATGTTGAGGTGACGACCTTCGTATTGGTATGATACAGGGTCTGTTGGCCTGCCACACAAGGAGAGCCTGGTAGTTTATCGCAGTCCATTCTCGACTCCGCGTCGCCGGAGTTCTTAGGTACATTCGAGGACAAATCCGGAAGTTTCGAGGTAACACTAGTACTGAAATGGGCTTGAGACAAAGCTGACCGATCCATAGTTCCAGATGAGGACGAAGCTGAAGATCCCATGAAGGATGAAGACGAAGCTGAAGATATCATGAAGGATGAAGACTGTCCTGATGAATGTGGAGACTCAGAGGAACTCAGACCCGATGGCTGTGATGTCTCGGTGAAAGACAGACCGGATTGATCTGAAGTCTCCGAGGAATACAGACCTGTGGGGATCAGGGATTCGGAGGAACTCACACCTGGTGCATCTGAAGTCTCGGAGGAATACAGACTTGATGAATATGGGAACTCGGAAGAAATCACACGGGATGGATCTAAAGTCTCTGATGAAGACAGGGAAGAAGACATGGCAGAAGACATGGCAGTAGACATAGCAGAAGACATAGCAGAAGACATGGATGGGGGCATTGACGAGGCACCGGACAGCAGAGATTCCCAAGAGGTTGAGGAAATCGCAGTGTCTTGCATTTCGGGTGAGGGAACCAAAATAATCACCGTGTCCGTTTCGCCTGCACTACCAAGTTTGGTAGTGGTTGAAGTAAACCCGCTTTCCCAAACTTCAGACACGCTGGTCGTGGGAGCGGGAGTATGAACAACAACCGTGTTAGTAGACACTCCAAAGTTGGTGATAGTTGAAGCAGACCCGCCGTGCAAAGTAGTCCTAAAGGTGGTTGTAGGCTTGGGGACCTTGACAATGACAGTACGTTCCAGTTCTCCAAATTCTGTGGCTGTAGAAGTGTAGTCGTGCTCCCACAAAGAAGTCACTATGGTGGCCGGCTTGGGAACCTTGACAATGGCAGTTTCTATCAGCTCCCCATATGCAAAGGTTGTAGAAGTGTAGTCGCTGTTCCACAAAGATGTCACGGTTCTAGAGGCAATGTTGTCAAATTTCACATTGAAAATATGCGTGGCCATATGCCCAAGAAAGTTGTTGTTTAAAAATACCAAAATATCAAATAATGCCCTGTGTTTATCATTGAATGTGACAATTTTTATAGGGTATAAAACATCATCTTGCAAATAGTATTCGTAATGCTTAGTAGCTAAACCTTTTTCTTCTGTTTTTAAAGCAACTGCGTGATGATCCACATGGTTTGGGACACTTTCCGAAGCATCTTCGTTGCACCTCTCACCGCGGCCGAGCTGAAATGAAAAACCAGCATCGGCCCGAAGCTGAAATCTGTAAGTGCCTGTTTTCGGAGGATAAAAGTAGCCGCTCAATTCCATTGAAAAATTCGTGGCGGTAATTGGGACTCGATAGATAAAACCTTGAGAGACTCTCTTTGATTTAGAGAACGGGAAATTAAAGTTGACAGACTCTACTTCTGAAGTCCCACCAATTAAACCCTGCTCCTTGTATGAGTTATTAAAGTAGTTCTCGCGAAATCCAATGTCACTGCCAAGAGGGTACTTGAAGAACTTTACCTGGAAGCCTCTTTCTGTTAGACGATCTTTTGGACAGCTAGGGACCTCCTTAGCCAAACACTGCGCCAAAAGCGCCACTAAAATTGTTAACAGGCTGAAAAACATGCTCAAAAAGAGATTTTTCGGCGGATAACGGGGTCTATAAATATCGTGAACCAGCTCTCCTGCGTGCTGAATTGCATTGACCATTGTGTAAAGCACTGCCGCAGCCAAGCCTGCCCGGTCAATAGCCACACATTGCATTGTTTAGCGGTGCAGCCTTTTGCCTCGAGATATTAATCCGAGACGTTTGGTGATCAAACAATGGCAAAGAGAAACGCGCACAGGCAATGGAGTGGCCTGGTCGCGAGCTGAAAGAGCATAAAGAGAGGCCCTGAATACGCGCGACTCTTGCATTATAGTATTTAGTGCAAGTCTTGCGGGCGCCGTTTAGGCCCCGCGGTGCAGGGCGTTTATCTGAGGCGCGCCGTCAACCGAGACGCTGCATCTGTCGACCAGCAAAAATGAAATAGCTCTAGTTGACAGGACCAGCAAAAATGAAATAGCACAAGTTGCAGGACCAGCAAAAATGAAATAGCACGAGTTGACAGGACCAGCAAAAAAATAGCTCAAGTTGACAGGACCAGCAGATTGAGGGACAAGTTCCGTTTCAGGATCAATTGGATAAAGAGTAATGGAATTGAACGGTCTGGTGCAGGTATCGCCGTAGTGAATGCCTCGCAGCTGTGCAGGGTTGATAGAGGCGACACGAGAGGAAACTCGCATTGATGACTGATCTCGCGAATTCGGGCATGTAACATCGAAACTTTGACGATACAGTAAAGCTTACTAAGACCGTGCCGATTTGCATTATCTGCCATACTGATTATTTGTCATAATAACATTTGTCATAATAACATTTATCATAATAACATTTATCATAATAACATTTATCATAATAACATTTATCATTATAAAAATTGACATCAATTACCATTGAATACTATTTTTATTCACTATTATTTGCCATAAATACCAGTCTCACCATAAATACTATTTGCCATAAATTCCAGTCTCACCATAAATACCATTACCATAAATACCATTACCATAAATACCATTACCATAAATACCATTACCATTAAAACCCTAATAGCATTTACCATAAATACCATTACCATAAATAACATTTGTCAGAGTCATGATCTATTGTTGAGTCATGTTATGGCGGCAGACGCGGACTCGTACGTCTGCATACCCTCGCTGTATCTTGCAAAGCCTCGCACTTACAACACCTTCTCCATGAGCGTTATTTATACCAGGCGCTAATAAACAGAGACTAAGCCAATGCAATAACTTTTGCAATCTCCATATTGCACCCTGCAAACAACATCCCTATGAACTCTTAGATCTTTATATCAGATCCGATTCAAGTCGGATAAACTGCCCCGGCGCATTCTTCCACTTGACCGCACTGGCTTTTTTGCTTGGTGCTGTTAAACGGGCAAGTCAGTGATGCTTTCATGAAACCAGTGGAGCCATGAAAGCTTAACAACAGTCGCTTCAAACAAAATTTATTAAACAATTATTCATGTTATGATATGAACGTAAACAAAACAAATACTGGCCCAGACCACTAGTTA
>NKYY01000023.1:0-195838 GCA_002370515.1 Metschnikowia proteae | reverse complement strand
GAACTCACCCGGAACTCACTCCAAGAACTCAGCCGGAACTCACCCCGGAACTCACCCGGAACTCACCCCGGAACTCACCCGGAACTCACCCCGAAACTCACCCCAAGAACTCGCCCGGAACTCACCCAGGAACTCACCCCGGAACTCACCCGGAACTCACCCAAGAACTCACCCAGGAACTCACCCAGGAACTCACCCAGAAGTCACCCAAGAACTCACCCCGAACTCACTCCAAGAACTCAGCCGGAACTCACCCCGGAACTCACCCGGAACTCACCCCGGAACTCACCCGGAACTCACCCCGAAACTCACCCCAAGAACTCGCCCGGAACTCACCCAGGAACTCACCCCGGAACTCACCCGGAACTCACCCAAGAACTCACCCAGGAACTCACCCAGGAACTCACCCAGAAGTCACCCAAGAACTCACCCCGGAACTCACCCGGAACTCACTCCAAGAACTCAGCCGGAACTCACCCCGGAACTCAGCCGGAACTCACTCCAAGAACTCAGCCGGAACTCACCCCGGAACTCAGCCGGAACTCACCCCGGAACTCACCCGGAACTCACCCCGAAACTCACTCCAAGAACTCACCCCAAGAACTCACCCCGAAACTCACCCCGGAGCTCACCCCGAAACTCACCCCGAAACTCACCCCAGAACTCACCCCAAGAACTCACTCCAAGAACTCACCCCAAGAACTCACCCCGGAACTCACCCCGGAACTCACCCCAAGAACAGCACCCGAAACTCACCCGGAACACAAAAAGTTCAGCAGAGAAATACCACTTTCCAGAGTCTTCTTCCGCTTTTGAAACAAATTCACTCTCATACTGGAGATCGGACCGGCTCTGTTTTTGCTGGCGCTGTGTCTCTTTAGCCCCAGGTAGCGTGGTGCACGGGTGTGACACCCTCGGAATGGCCTGTTCCGGCCATCTCCCTGTTAAACCGCATGCATCAGTACATCTCACCGGCGCGGTTGGAATTGCAGCCACTCCCAGATATAAAAGGACCCACATCCAGCTTCTTTTCTCCGTCTTTTTTACTCTCTGCTTACTCATCACTTCTCTGCGTCGCTTCGAATTCGCCAGTACTATTCTCCCACTGCATTCAATTACTTCTATTATTGAAAAACCCAGACATGATACCAACACCATCGCTCTGGTGTTCATCTCGAGTCTACGGCAATTCTCTGTAAGCCAGTCTCAGGTTTCCTCCTGAACGTCATCGTCGATCTTTATCACTTTTCGGACAGAACTGTCATCATCCAAACTCCTCTTTTCGCCAGCATTTTCTCCAACACGGGCCGGCTTATTTGATAAGAATTGAGGCGGTTTGGCCAATGCACCGGGCTTGTTGAAGCTCTGTGGTTTACCGAGACCAGCGAATGCAGGCCTGCTGAGCCCACCGGAAAACGTGGGTTTGCTGAGCCCGGAGCTGGCTCTATGAGGAGAACTTTCGCCTGAATTTGAAGCCCTGCTCTCAGGTTTCACCTCTTCCGCTTTATCTGCAGAAACGTCTGCTTTTGGCGCTCTATCGGGGATGTTCTCGCCAGTTGCGGCGCCCGAGCCCTGTCTTTCTTTGATGGATTTCGTCAATGCAATATCCAAGATTTTACTCACCTGCTGAGGCGCTTTTTCCACCAAAAAAGTTAAAGCGTTATCGCCGCAGCCTGCTTTTGCTCCTATGACGTTGACCTGCGCTATTGTGGTAGCTAAAGCTTTGGTGATGATTTCTGTGGTGACCGCGGTGGAATATGTGAGCTTGCGGGCTTTATAAAGCGTGAAAAGCTCTTTCTGGAGGTATGTCAAGGACTTCTTGGTGTCGTTGTTCATAACCGGTAGCGATGCTGGGGGCTTGCTGTGTACAGGTTTATACCCATTGCCAGAGGACGGACTAGCGCCGCCAACATCACTATCTGCAGATTGCACCTTGGCCCTGTTGGCAACCAATTGATCCTTGATGGAGCCATCTTCCCTTTCGTCTCTTCTATCGGGCTTTTGGAAGTATAGGGGTGTTTTGTTGTAAGGATCTCTTTTGATCTCACTTGCAATTTCGGCAATGGACTTGGGCTTGGGGCTCGGCTGGTTCGAGCCAGGATACCGAGTAGCCCCAGGGCCTTCGTACACGCGCCCATAATGGCTGAGAGACGGCGTTTGGCTGTAAAGGCTTGGCGAAGACTGGGTATAGTGGTTCTGGTACGACATATTCTGCCGCTGACGAAACTCAGACGAGTGAAGCGCCGCTTCCTTAGCCTTCGCCATCGCGATCTCATGCTGCCGTTTTCTTGTCTTCTCCTTTTCCTCGAGGTATTTCGTGTCCACGGACCAAAGCCAATCTGCCTCGATCTCTGGTTGGTACACCACTCGGAACATCTTGTTGAACTTCACGCTGTGGGTCACAGAAAATTGCCATCCATCAGGACAATACTTGTAATAAGGGAAAAAGTCCCTAATCGAGTCGGTGATTTCGCTCAAAGTGAGCTTCTTCTCTTTCAAAACCGTGCTGACCATCGCCAGGATGCTCGTGGCCGGTTTTGTTTTGAACTGTTCTGGAACTTCTTTGATATTCTGCATCTTGGATTTCCTGTATGGCTGCTCCCGCTTTCGGAGCGGAAGCTTGGGTTTGTTAGTGGGTGCAAGAGTCTTGAGCACGCAAATCGGAGGCTGTTCATGGAAGTCTGCATCTATGGAGATGGCCCGGAATGGCACCACGGCGCTAGGTGCAGGAGCAACCTGGATGGGCTCCACCACGACTTGAAGCATTTGCACGTGGGGCTGTTGGTAGGGGTAGGCATTGTATGCCGGATATGCCGGGTATCCCGACGAGCCAACAGCTCCAATTTGATTTTGATTATACCCTGAGTATGGAGGCAGCGCCAGTACTCGGCCGTATACTTTGTTAGCCGGGGGCTGAATCGTTGCAGCCTTGCCCATTCTGATCGGGCCCATGGGACGGCCGGGAATTTTGTCCTCATGAGGAAATTTGGCGGGCTCAATTCGGGGCGCTTTTGCATATGCACTCTTCTCGGGTTGGGAATCGAGAAGGGGCGCTAGCGAAGCGACCTCCTGATCGAGCACATTAACATCCAACTCGGCGGCAAATTCGTCTTTGTCCAAGCTCAGGTCGTCTAGCAGGATCCCCTCCTGCATATTGTGCTGCTGCACCAAGCGATCGATTTCATCCTCCTCCTTTTCGATCTCCTCCCTCAGCAAGTTCCGAGTGTTGTTGAGTAGGGCGCGGATGTCCTCGTCCAAATCCCCCATATCATTGAGAGGATCAGCCTCGAGCTCCGAGATAAGCGCATTGAGTTCATCGGCAGAAGCCGACAGTAGCGATTTGCGCCGGGCAATAGAGAGCCGCCGCACAAGGTCGGCCTTGAGCCCCGCACCCGACTTTCGCGGGTCGGCAGCCTTCGCCGAAACAGGCAGTTTATCGGCCCCCTCGGGCGTGGCGGCTCCCGAATGCAGCGCTCGAGACGTCTTCCTCGGCGACGTGTAAAGATTGGTGCGGAGGTTCAACGCATCCAGCGGATTGAACAACTGCGGCACGCCGTTCTTCCGGTCTTCTGCAGGCTCGATTGACGGTAAGACAAACGAAAAGGGAATATCCCCGATCTGGATTTTGGTGCTATCAGTGAGCGGCACTGTGAGGCCCTTGGCGACAAACTGGTTGTGCACAAAGGCACCGTTCCGGCCCAAAACAGAGATTTCAAACCGCTGGGTTCCGAAATTATAAAAGATCTTGGCGTGCCGCCGCAGAATCGCCTTCCCCGATGAAAGATGCACATCCACCGAGTGTTGCGCCGCCAGGAGAAGTTCATTGCTGGACTTACGCCCCAACACAACCTGCAATGTCTGCACGAAAAAGGTGTAGTTGTCGAAATCGAGGCGGGCGTAGGCGGAGATCTTGGAGGCGTCTAATTCGGGCTTATCTTTGGCTTCGGGGGTCTTTCGTAGCGGCCTGTCCGAGGGTGCAGCCGAAACGGGCGCGGAGTGCCGACTTTTTGACGCGGCGGTGGCAACGCTTGCACTGCCATTACCAGGCCAGCTCATAACGTGGGACTTTATATACGAGCTGCCACGGGGCGAGATGGTGGCAGAGTATGGAGAGTTGGGTGTTTGAGATGAAGGTCGCGTTTTTAGCGGCTCATCTCACTGTGTGCAGGACGCAAACAGAATATGATCTGCTGGCGGGCCTGTGGCTGGGGCGGCCGGGCCGGAATCAGGTACGCCGCTGAGCTTTTGTCTGCGGCAGGGAAATCCGTGCCACGTGTCTTCGGTGTGCATATAAGGCCGATTGCATATGGCGTGTACTGCATACAGCCGCAGGTGAAACGGCCGTTTGGTTACAAGAGGAAGTCCGACGGCTGCATCAACGGAGAGTGCACCTGGACAAGCTAGCAGAGTGAGTACGGCGAGACGGCATATGCGCATCGCCGGGGTATTTGGCCTGCAACCAGCCCGGTACCCCGGAACTCACAACTTGCACCTGTTTCAGCATCCACACAGCCAGAACAAAACCGTGCTTCACAGCACCAGGCGTCGTCGGGCCCTTTTGCGGGTATAGCTTGGTGCACGGGCGTAGGAATTTCTGGTGCACGGATGTAGACCTTCTGGTGCACGGGTGTATACCTTCTGGTGCACGGATGTAGACCTTCTGGTGCACGGATGTAGACCTTCTGGTGCACGGATGTATGCCTTCTGGTGCACGGATGTATGCCTTCTGGTGCACGGATGTAGACTTTCTGGTGCACGGATGTATACCTTCTGGTGCACGGATGTATACCTTCTGGTGCACGGATGTAGACCGTCTGGTGCACGGATGTGTCCGTATTATCTGCAGTACCTCCATCTCAAGCGCGCCCCAAGCAAGTCTTCTCCACGGACCACAATGGCAGTCAAAAAACCCGGACTTCGAGCCAAGGCCGCGCAGAATTCCGGCGCCAAGAAGGCCCGGCAGTACACCTCCGAGACCAGTGGCCCACACCACGAAAACCCCATGTTGAAACTCTCCAAAACGAGCAAAAAAGAAAAGCAGAGAAACAAGTCCGAGTCTTTCAGCCAGAGGCTCCAGCGGTCGGCCATCAAAGGCGTCACCAAGGCCGACCGTAAAAAGCGGCGCACGGAGTTGCGTCCCGATATGGCCGAGTTGCTCCAGACGTTGCCGGAGGCGTCTATCAACGTTGTCAGCAAAAGTGAAGCAATGAACTGGCCGAGTGTGGAGGGCCCTCTGTATGTGCAGGACAAGCGGAAGGTCGCCGCCAACAAGCCCAATCCCCAGAAGCACACGGGGCACCAGCAAATTTTGCGCACGGAACACGAGCGATTTCAGGAGGTTCTCAAGAACGAGTCGTTCAAGGCGTCGCCGTTTTCAACGCTCAAGTCGGTGATCGAGGCTAACATCAACAGTCACGTGACCCGCTGATGGCGTGAGAAACCACGTGCAGATTCAAGGCCTGCTTTTCCGATTCAAGGCCTGCTTTTTCGATTCAAGACCTGCTTTTTCGATTCAAGGCCTGCTTTTCCGTGGCCTTTGGCGGACTTGCAAACGGAAATCTCCAGGTACAGCCTTTTACAAACAGTTCCGTCTTTCGAGGTAATGCACCGGAGTATCTCGTCTGCGTCTGCTTTGGCAAGGCGCCAGTGGCGTTGGCCGGCATATAGTGTCTTATGACGAGTCTGAAATCGCTGGAGAAAGGGCACGATCAGTTGCCTGGTGTGTGGGAGTGCATACAGCCAGCACGTAGGAACACCCCAACATGGTAGTAGAGAAACGGCGCCGGCCGCACCTATTCACGTGTACATCTCCGGCGTTACAGCACTCGGAGGTGCAATCTGCAGCACCGCCAACTCCAAGCCCCGCCTCCAATTGCATCCTGCACATACCGCCATTCACCTGCACTTGTGGGTCGATGCTAGCTTTCGCCGTGTACTGCACACAGCCCCATTCTTCCAGTGGTCCGACCAGGGGCCCGAGCGCCAGGCGAGACGCTGTCCGGTGCCGACGCTAGCGGCCACGCTGGCTGCCTGCGGCCCGAACGCCCCGCCGACTCCGGCGCCACGCCGATCTACACACCAAGGCAGCGGCGCTATATGCAGTCCCGCCCTTTACCCTGCGGTGCGTCAGCAAGGCACGTCGTTACGTGGCGATCCGGGGAGCCCGTTTCTCGTCAAGCGCTCGCAAAAAAAGGCAGGCGGGTGGCCACGTGTTCGAAAGCAGGCCAGGTGTGCCACAGTGGATCTCGTAAAACGGCGCTGTATGCCGTCCGGCCTGTATGCAGGCCGGACGCGACGGCGAGAAAACAAACAAACACCCAAAACAATGAGCCAACTACCTAGATACACAACAGCAATCCCAGAAGCCACTGCTTCGACTTCCTGCACCATACCAGAGTCTCAAGCAGATCGCCCATCGTCCAAGCAACACAGCAGTTTTTTTCCCGCGGATTTTCGCCTCCTGCTGCTCCCCCCAGCGCCTTCCCAAAACACGCTCCTCCAGTAAGCACAAATCTCGCCCAACCACCTCCTAATTTTGGCCCGAAAAAGACAGTCTGCTGTGTCCACTCTCCCGCAAACGAGCCCCAGCTTTTCCCGTCTTCAAACATCGCCGTTGGGCAGATATCACGCAAGCTTCATCTGAAACTCACCTGACACGCATCTGAAACAACCCCTATTTTTTTATCCAATCAGGGGGCAATGAGCGAAACCACCGAATCAGGCCTGAGTTCCGAGAGCCCGCCTCTAAGCCGGTCGTCAGAAACAGAAATAGAGCCGACTATATACTACGATGGCACCATTCACGAGGACTTTTTCTACAATCGCCACGGCGAGTGCATTTTTGATGACTTACACTACTTTCCCAGCCTCAAAAGCGACGGCAGCGAAGAGGATATAGTCAAGTTCGATCCCCAGGCGCCAGACGTCATCGTGTCGGCGACGTTGAAGGCGTTGATCGTACAGTTGACATCTCCGGAGATCATCGACTACAACCTCATCTGTGACTTTTTCTTGACTTTCCGTAACTTCACAAAACCCCACATTGTGCTCAAGTTGTTGATCACCCGCTTGATCTGGTCTTTGCAATACATCAACTCCTGGAAAGCCGAAAGAGAACAGCTAGGGAAGTTGGTGCTTCTAAGAACATTTGTCGTCTTGAGACACTGGATTCTCAATTACTTTGTGGACGATTTCGAGTCGGACGAAAAGTTGTGTGACTACTTCACCACCAATATCAATGCCATCACGATGGATTCCGGGTTGGTCAAGCCGACAATGGAGTTCGAACTCAAAGTCCTCCTGGACCTCAAAATCCATTGGCTCACCCAGCTCAACGAGTTTTTTCCCCAAAGGCTGTTTTCAGTTCTGAACGTTGAACTGTGTCCCTTGCCGATGGCATCTGAGATTTTCGAAGCTAAGAAATTGACCAAGTCCTCCACGGAAGCCTCCATCCACACTAATCCTTCATACAGACGTTCGGCCATGTTGTCATTATACGACCAAAAAGCTCACCACAAGGTTTTGATCTACGACCTGAGCCCCAACGACGAAAACCCTCAGTTGTCGATAAGCAATTTATTGACGCAGCACAAATCTTCTCGCCAATCATTGAACCTCAAACTTGAAGACTATAACAAAGAGAACTTGTCTCCTCACTCTTTCAAAGACACATGGAATACGCCCAGCAACACCGGTTTTACCGCTACAACCTCGACTAACAGACAGCGGCTTTCGAAACAACCAAACCCTAGCTTCCAGCTTCCAATTCCAACTTTCAAGAACACCAGTGTTAAGCACAACTACATGAACATTTCCGACTCCTCATTGGCTTTGAAGAAAACAAAGCCGAGCGAGGATACGCGGAAAAACCCCACTCACCCCGAGCCGGGATTCTCAACGAATGGTCTCATCTCGCTTCCGACCTCGAGAATCCAGGACATCATCCCGGCAACTCCTGTTAAAAAAATGGACGAAAACCTCATCGAGCATTCGCCTTTGAAGAAAAAGATTCAGAGCTTCAAACCTTCTTACGCTCCTCCTCGGCCCTTGCACATGGAAGACGAAGTTGTTAGAAAAAGATCAATTAAAAAGGTTGTGGCTAGTTGGACAAAGAATTTCCACACGCCAGATCTCAAGCTGGAATCCGAAACTTTCGCCAAGTTTCTGGATGAAGAGTCAGCTGATGAAGAATCAGATGAGCTGACTGCACAAGAAGCACCTGAACATGATATTGGAGATAGGGTGGATATTCTTAGCGCCAGGATCATTGATGAGTTGGAGTATGTGATCAGGTATTATATCAATGATTCAAACCAGACGATTACCGAGAACGCATATGACGAGATCAACAAGTCTGCCATCGAATTTTCACCCAAACGTCAAGAGAAGAAGACTAATACAGATATCTCCTTATTGTTACCGGAGATTGTATCAGAATCTTCGGTGAGACATTCATCTGCCAGGACTTCACAAAAAGATTTATCAATCCAAGACATTTCCGAGCTCAACATTCAGAAGATTGACAACCTTTTCAATCAAGAGCAAGAGGCGCCGAAATCGACTGACATGCCGGCAGACAATTCCAAAATTTCCGCCGGTTCCAAACGCTCATCATTTGGAAGAGTCACCAGTATCAATTGGAATGACGAAGGCCATCTTCTCCTTGAGAATTCGGCCCTGTTGAGTGAAGAGGATGGCGACGAGAGACCTGGCACGAAGTACTTTGATGTTACCTCTGAAAGTCAGGATTATGCCTCGCGAACGAAATCTACATCTCAAAATTCCCAATCCTATGAATTCGACTCCAGCGATTTGGAATGCTACAATGAGGAGGTTGATGATTTGGGAATTGCTATGAGCCCTCACTCGGTCCGTCGCAAATTGGTGCAGCGGATCAGCCTAAGCGAACAAATAGCAGCTTCCTCGATGAACAAGAGGTTATCTGCGGTCTCGAGAAACTCCAGTGGTTCCCTATACAAAAGAGATTCCTCGGTGAAATCCTACGTTAGTTATGATTCAGCATTCTCTGTATTTAGTGACCTCAAAACAGAAGGTGCTGCTAAAAACACCAACCTCAAGAAAAAGTTCGGCTACAACGATTTGAGAAAGTTGGCGGATGTTCGAGATGAAGTCAGGTTGAGCAAAGTGTCCAATCACTCCTTCAGCAGAAACATCCGTGCGTCCGGAACTTCTTTTCTCTCGAGATCGTCGTCTGCCAAGAAGAGCGTCAGAACAAGTACGCTTTATGCCTTGACTGAATTGCCTTTCAATTCGGAAATTGAGCACACACTCTTGTATTCCATGAAAGTCTTGAAGAATTCCAGAAGACTGTCAGAGCTTTCAGACAGTTCTATATTCTCGCAAACGTTGGGAGGACAACAGAAAACTAACAAAATGACGGAAGCGTCTTTGAAGTCTTCATTGACTTCAGTGGCAATTCCAGGAATTAGCAACCACGTGTTGAAAGAATTGGCGTCGATTCCAGATGAAACCTTCACATGCAAGAACCCTGTGCAGTATGCGTTATTCAAATTGGAGGGAATGGGCGAAAAGACCTACGAGAATACCACAATCGTTTCCAACACATCTGCGGGAAACATTGTTCCAGATCTTTGGACCCCGACTGCAGAGAGAGTGAATTCTATAAGGAATTCTACGGACCGAGTTTCTCGCAGCGATGAGCTAATAAAACTCGACGCAGAGAGAAGAGAAGCGGAGTTATATTTGGATGCTCAAATCAAACAGGGCCCGGCTGAAGAATTTCCGGTCGGCAATAAAACCGTCGATACGGAGCAGATTCTTCAAGAAATCAACAATGCCGTGACCGAAGACGCGATCGACTATTCTTCGGAAATCGAGGACGATTTGAGAAAAAGACCTGTCACACCTATCAAGACGAGGGAGCATATTCCAAAGTCTGCATCGGAGAATGTCAATGTATTGAACGCCATGTTCTCTGCCAGCACTAATAGCGAGAGCCCTTACTCGCTCTTGACGCCAAAAGTCGTTCTCGACGGCTACTCTTTGAAGTCTTCAGCATTGAATATTGAGCATGTCATGACAGAAAAGAGCCATGTGTCGTTCATTTTGAGCTACACCGCCAAGTCCATTGCAGAGCACTTTACCATTATTGAGAAGGACATGCTCCAGGAAATCGACTGGAAGGAATTGATTGAGCTCAAGTGGAATAAGGACTTGACTCCCGTCAACAGTTGGTTGGGAATATTGGTGAACGAGGACTACTACAACAAAAACAAGGGAGTCAATTTGGTGATCTCTCGGTTCAATTTGATGGTGAACTGGGTAATCTCCGAAATACTCTTGACAGCAAGAGAAGACGAACGGCGCATCATCATTTCTAGAATGATCCATGTTGCTTACCACTGCTACGAGATGCAGAACTTTTCTACTCTAATGCAGTTAATTTTGGCAATCACCAGCGAAAAAGTCTGCAAGTTGAAGAACACATGGAAAAACTTGCCCCCAGGAGATATTTTGACGCTCAAGCACTTGGAGCAATTGACTTCGCCAATGAGGAATTTCGTGAACATCCGGTTATGCACGAACCAGATCACACCGTCCAAGGGATGTGTTCCGTTTGTGGGCTTGTACCTTTCAGATTTGGTCTTCAATGCCGAGAGGCCGAAATTCGTCAAGGCAAAGACGCAAGGTGACAGTTCAGCCAACGAGACAAGCTTCGGCAGCGCAGGCAGCCGAGAGGACGGAACCATGATTAACTTCTCGCGATTCCGGACCTCTGTGCATATTGTCAAGTCTTTATCGCAGTCGATTGAATGGGCCGCCAATTACGATTTCGCCATTGACCAGGAATTGTTGCGGAAATGTCTCTACGTGAAGTCACTAGACGAAAGCGAGATGAACTATTGCGTGAGTATTTTGACCAGCGAAGTTTGATCAAGCTTCGATTACGACTGAACCTCGGTGTGCAGCCTGGACGAAGAGAAGAATGCTAGAGACGTCTGGACGACGCATTCGCTAATGAAAGGGCTTTGGCGATACAGGAGCCCGCATAGCACGGCATGCTATGACCCCTTCCCGGGCGACCCGCCTGAAACGAAGCTGCATGATGCACGGTAAGCTGCAACCGCCAAGCGCGTTTGCACCATTAAATAACTATATAAACGCATGGATCCCCGTGAATACGGCTGCCTCAAATTTGCGAGTCAATCCGAGAACCTGCACATAAAAGAGGAATGATAATTCTAGAACAAGTGGCCTGAGAGCCCCAATAGAGTCGGGGGTTGGGGCCGGCGCACGGAATTTGGCAGCCATTTGTGAGCCTGAAATTTTGGGTAAAAAAGAAAATCAATGACGCGAGGCTCCCCGCAAAATCGCGACCCATTCATAAAGCGCATGCGACGAACTAGCACGGCAAACCCCGAGCAACAATTCCAGAGAATCCGAATTGATATTGGTTTGACGAATTCAAGCAGTGACTTTGGAGCTGCAGATCTTGAACCGAATTCTTCACAAACTTCCCTTCACATCTTTGCTGAACCCTCAACTTTTCCAAACTTCCACAACTTTTCCAAACTTCCACAACTTTTCCAAACTTCCACAACTTTTCCAAACTTCCGCCTTTCCTAACCCAACCTGTTGGTCTATCCCAATCTACCACCCTTCAAGATTGATACCGCTTCAATGGCCAGAAGAAAATCCCCGCAGGTGTACATTGCCGCTTTCGCCATGGCTTCACTCGCATTAGTTGCATATAAGGCGTATGATATCTTCAGCCAGAAAGACGAGGACGAGGACGAGAAGGAGGTGGAAGCCTCATCCGGCATGAAGATCGCAAACCCCAAGAAGTCCATTGCATTGACCTTGCTGCACTCCATCTTAAGCTCTAACTTGCCGCTTTCGGATATTCTTCTCTCCGCTCACAACGTGACCTTCATCCTCCCTCCGTATCTTTCGATCGATGACCTCGAGCAGAGAATGGAGCTCGAAGCCACGGGCCCAATGCCCCAATCTATCACCAATAACTACAAGCTCTTGAAATGCTCCAATTTAGACGGGTATTACAACATTGTCAAGAATCTCCGGCCAGATAAGTTGTTTGTTTGCTCAGAGGACTTGGGCATTTCCAATTCAGCACCGGCAGATTTGTCCAGGTTTGTGAAAGAGATTGTGTCTCTCGACCAAAATAGTGAGCATGTCTACAGCGTCCTTTCCAAGGTATTTTTGAGATAAATACTGAGATTTCTATATTCTTTCACCTACTGGCCAATCTCCGGCCTTCACCTACTGGCCAATCTCTTTTCCTTCACCTACTGGCCAATCTCTTTTCCTTCACCTACTGGCCAATCTCTTTTCCTTTGAAATGGAGTCGATGCTCGTTCCAAACATCAATTGCCCCAAGCCCTCGGATACCTCCAAAATCTTTTTTGCGTCCTTATAGTGGGTCACGGCATCCACCACAGCCTTTGCCAACTTCTCGGGGTTTTCTGACTTGAAGATTCCGGACCCCACGAAAACACCATCGCATCCCAACTGCATACAGATGGCGGCGTCCCCGGGCGTGGCCACTCCCCCTGCAGCAAAGTTCACCACTGGGAGTTTACCGTTGTCCTCGATCAATTGACGCACGAGCTGCTCGTCCACGCGAAGATCGTATGCGGCGTTTTTAATAGCCAAGTCATCGCCCTTGAGCTCTAAGATCTCGTCGATTTGCTTTTTGACTTTGCGGATGTGCTTCACTGCCTCGGAAATGTCCCCGGTTCCGGCCTCTCCCTTAGTCCGCAACATTGCAGCGCCTTCGTTGACTCTTCTCAACGCCTCGCCAAGATCCTTGGCTCCACACACAAACGGCACCAGAAAGTCTGCTTTCTCGATATGATTGGCCCAGTCCGCAGGCGTCAAAACCTCGGACTCGTCGATGTAATCTACGCCCAATTCCTGGAGAACCTGAGCCTCAACAAAGTGTCCGATCCGACACTTTGCCATCACCGGAATGGATACAGCTTTCATGATCGCACGGATCATGGCTGGGTCGGACATCCTGCAAACTTGTCCGGATGCTCTCATATCAGCAGGAATTCGCTCCAAGGCCATCACAGCACACGCGCCAGCTTTTTCGGCAATCACTGCCTGTTCCACGTTGACGACGTCCATGATCACTCCGCCTTTCAACATCTGCGCCAAGCCGGCCTTGATTTTAAAGTCACTCATCTCAGAATTCGCGAATACTCAGAAAGGATTTGACAATTTGAGGGTTTTTAAGGTGGCGCCGAATTCGTGCCCATGCCACGTATTTATGGGGTATTGTGCGCCTGCATATATGGCTGCGATGCATTTGCCCACTTGGGGTAGAACGGCGCAGGCTGCGCGGGGCCCCGGTCATAAGCGCCTCTGCTCCTATGCTTTGTGTAGGAGAGTTGGCCTGGAGACGTGAGTCATAATTGCTCACAGTAAGGGATGTTGCGCCAGTCAACGGGCGCAGTTCTTGTGAGTCAACGTGCGAGGCGGGGTGCATATGCAGGGAATTTCATTATCTACGTGAACAGATGGCCCCGAAGGTTTTCTATCAAGCACCATCGTCTACATTGCTCCGGACATTTCAGGCTCATTTCAATGTTCTTTTCGGGCAGTCTCGGGTGACTGGAGGTGCCAATGTGGCCTGCATAACCAGAGCCCAACGCATAAATACCCGCGTTGCATGCAGGCGGAAGCGTTAACAACTCATGACTCACGAACAGCAAGAGAGTTGAGGCGGACTCACGGGCAGCAAGAAAAGTTTACCAGGCCTTGGCGCACCCACTGACTGAGTCACAACCCATCACCCACTGACTGAGTCACAACCCATCACCCACTGACTGAGTCACAACCCATCACTCACTGACTGAGCCACAACCCATCACTCACTGACTGAGCCACAACCCATCACTCACTGATTGCTTTATGATCGTTGGAGTGCTTGCCCTACAGGGCGCCTTTATCGAGCACATTCGGTACTTTGAAAGCGCCATCAAAGCTGAAGATCTACGGCACTTGGGCTTCGAGTTCACCGAAGTCAAAACCCTGGAGGAACTCCGTGGATGCGACGCCTTGGTGATTCCCGGCGGAGAGTCCACCAGCATTTCACTTATTGCTGAGAGGAGCGGGCTTTTGAACGAGCTTCGAAACTTCTGCGCCAACAAGCCCGTCTGGGGTACATGTGCAGGCTTGATTTTCCTAAGCAGTCAAGTGGAGAACGGGAAACCAGAGCAAAAGTGCCTTGGAGGACTTGACATTTCGGTTGTCAGGAATGCGTTTGGAAGGCAAATGGATTCGTTTGAGCAGACCTGCGATTTCAGTCTGTTTGCACCGGGCCTTTCTCTGTTCCGGGCAGTGTTCATACGGGCACCGGTTGTGAACGGCATCGGCGTTCTGCAAGAAAGCCGAAAATCGGTCGGGCCTGCGAATTTGCCTGCTAACAGCCACACAATCACCTGTGCCGCCGCAAGCAAAGAGCCAGTCAAGGTTTTGTATGCATTGGAAAGTGGTCTCGTCGTCGCGGTTAGACAGGGAAAGAGTTTGGGGACATCGTTCCATCCCGAATTGTCCGGGGACGCAAGTTTCCATGGCTGGTTTCTAAGAGAATTTGTGAAGCCAGAGATAGGCCACATCCATTCTGGATAAACTATGTCCTCCAGGCTTACGCTCTTCCGAGATCTAAAACACCGGAGATCCATCGGAGATCCATCGGAGATCCATCGGAGATCCATCGGAGATGAGCATTGGCACGATCCTGCCAGCCCCGACAAAGAAGGCAAATTTCATTCAAGTAGGCTGAAACGCCAGCATACCAAGTAGACAAGAAACGCAGCCCGAAGCAGGCAGAATAGTTTATGCCAAAGCGGGTCTGTATGCAGTCGCGGCGGACAGTGCGGCACATCAAGACTAGCACAGCACCAACCACTCCACTCTACGGTTCTGGTGCCACTGCTCGACTACACGATGCAGCATGCACGATACGCTAAAAAGCCTCATGACGAAGACTTCTCGCAGTATCTACGGCAGAACGTCAAAATGCCGATTCCGAGGCACATGGAGGAACGAAAAGCCAACATGACAAGCGGAAACATGAACAACGTCGGCACCACTTTGGTGGTGGGTCGCCGGGCAGGGCGGCCCGAAAAGGCACTGGAAAAAGCCCCAGAAAGACTCTTCAAGAGCAAAGGCGACCCCAGAGAGCGCGGGTACTCGAAAGAAAGCTCCGAAAGCGTATCACGAGACGCAGCCAAAGCGGTTTCCGAGATCCCGTTGGTGCTTTGGTACCACGAGTACGGAGCATATGCCGAGGAAATGGTGGTAGACCCCGCCACCACGGGGCTCCGCGCCGGTGGCGTGTACGAGATGGTGGCGGCCAAACGGCAGGGCAGACCATTTGTGTTCCGGGTTTTTGAGCGCAATTTCGTGCTCAAGAACGCCAAGCAGAAGTCCATTTCGCTCAATTCGGGTCTACAGAAGGTGCTCGGGCTTCCGCCGCGGACCGCTGTCGTGGTGCGGCGTGTGGAGAACGTGGCGTCCGTGGAGTTGGACACGGTGGAGGTGTACTTGAAGGATGTGAACTTCTCACGTGATCTGCAGTGGAAGCTCTCCTCTCTTCTTGTGGGCACGTGCTGCCACGTGGACCAGAGGCTCTCGTACTTGGGCAGCCGAGTTGGGCTTGTCCGGTTCCTCTTCAAAGACGGCAGGAAAGTGGCCAGTGGGTATATTGGCCAGCACACCAATGTGGTGTTTCGCAGCGAGAGTGGGAAGATGGTGTTTCTTATCCAGTTGGCGCGAGAAATGTGGCATTTTGAAGAGAACGGCGAGATCATGTTCCACAAGCTCGTCAACAACTTGTTCCCGATGATCTTCAAAAAATGGCGGGCGCAGGCGTCTCACCATGCCATCACCATCGTGTTATTCACTTCCGTGGACCTCACGGACTCGCCTTGGATCTCGCTTGGTCCCGGAGAGCGGCCTCGCAAGTGCCAGGACTACTACCGCGTGGTTGTGGACCAGGTGAGTGTTTTCATCTGGGACAAAATCATGGCCAATCTTCGACTTGAGTTTGCCAATTTCAAGAGAGATATTCTCTTGCACCGGGAAAACGGCAAGAGCCTTATCCTGGGCGAGCCCTGCCCTGCCGTGAAGGGAAACTTGCTTGAGGCAATCAACTTGGCATTGGCCCAGGCCACGGATAAGAACAAGGACACGGACCTCCGGCACTCGGTGAACCATTTGGTGGTGATCTCGCCCGGAACGGGGCTCTTCGATGTAGACTTCGAGCTCATGCTCGAAACGTCCAAGAAAATGTTCAGCTTGGACTGTGCTTTGGACATCGTGTGCCTTTCCCAGCCCCCATTGCATACAGTACCATTATTCAGGTATAAGGACGTTGGCGGTGAGATCTGCCACGTGGTGCCGAAGTGGTGTGATGTATCGTTCTATGCTGCCGCCAAGAACAGCATGTCCCAGTGGGTGTCCAGATGCAAGATTTATGAGTTGCAGATGATGGGGCTCATGGAGAACGAGTTGAAGGATATACAGTTGAGCCGCATGAACTTCAAAGACCACGTGCCCATTGTGGAGGCCATGGATGCATATGACGATGAACTCTTCCGGCCGCTTTCCCGGAGAAGCCAAAAGAAGAAGACGGATTTCAACGACGCAACACTTTCGCTCCTCAAGCCAGATTGGTCTGCCGATGCGGGCTCGAATGCGCCTTCTATTTCCCTTTCCAGCAATCTGAACTTGAACTTGAATCGTCTAAACTTGAACGCCCAGAATATGGCGAACACCTCGGTGGATGGCTTAGTCACCAATACTTCCGTGAACGGGTTGGTGACCAACACGTCCATGTCCAATTCGGCGTTGTCTTCCTTGTACACGTTGAACAAAGCTGGCGAGGAGAAGCATCACAGGGAGAGAGAAGCGCCGGTCGAGCCGAAGCATCACAGGGAGAGAGAAGCGCCGGTCGAGCCGAAGAATCCTCCCACTTTGAGGGCTCCCAAAACTGAGCCCAGTGGCACCAAGCTCCGGGCGAGATCTCCTTTGGGCCTTCAAGCCGAAAAGTCTTCATCGCTCCAAACTTTTGGCTTTAAGAGGAAAGAAGCCTCCGAACCCAAAGTCAAGGGCGAAAAGCGGGCCTCTGCCGTTGAACTCGAAAAGGCGAAACGCGAGGAAAACAACCCCTATTGGATGGTGGTGAAGAACCCTTCAAGACCGCAAGCTCGAGACACTTCGTGTTCTCGGTGGCTGGACGTTCTTCCCCCCAAAATCCGCCGGAAAATGTTCCGCTGGAGGTCTTTGAAGGCGCCTGCAGCACTCCCTATCGGCACGACGTTGTTTCCCACGAATGCAGAGATAGACTCCGATTACATTTTCCAGATTTACGTGGTTTCGCTAAACCCTGAGAACAGTTTGCAGCTCAAGTCCACCAAGGACTTGATGCGGGAGATGATCCGCTTGAGATTGGCGATAGGCTTCCAGGTGTGCTACGGAGATAAGGTAAAGGCCATCGAGGCGCAAAGAAAATCGGGTGGATACCCGGAGGGCATCGTCAAGTACTTTCCTTCGGGAGAGTGCACAGGGGTGCGGATATATCTCTCGATGAACGAGGAAATCCACCGGCTCTTCTACGACTACAATGGCTCTTTGAACGTGCAGCTTTTCCGCAAGCAGGCCGACAATCTGCAGAAACAAAAAATCAGTTTGGGCTCCCGAAATGCCAGTGATCCTTTGATAAGGACCCGCTATGCAGACGAGTTCTCGCCGTCACAGTTCGACCCGACAAAGCTGCAGCCGGGGAGCCTCAACTGGAATCAGTATGACCAGTTGCTTGCAGGTTATGAGGATGCACTTCAAGACTCGAGCACAGAGTTGCACAAGATGAAATTTGTGATATTGCCCTGCGAAATCTCGCTGAATGCTTATCACATCAACAACGAGCGGCTCAGCGACGAGGAAATCCGGCTAGAGGGGCTCCGAAAATTGATCACGCTCATCGAAAAAGGCCGCTATGAAAATCACTCCAAGGAGTCGAAGCGCCAGGTTTTGCCGGAGATCAACTTCTACACTGGCAACCTCCATGACTTTCTTCTTGAGCAAGCCGAATACTTTGACCTTTCTGGGAAAAAACCCACAAACTCACTTATGATAGGTCTGCGGTTCAACATGAACATTCGCTTGGGTCAGTTGGCGACGGAGTTACAGGCGCCAGGAGGCATAAAGCTTGTGGACCGGACGTGGCACTTCAAAATGCACCCACACTGTTTCTTGGGCAGCGACTTGGTGACGTGGTTGGTAAAGTCCTTTGAAGATCTCGAGGAGAGAGAACCGGCCACCGATTACGGCCAGCTTCTCATGGACCAGGGCCTATTCATCCATGTGGAGGGCCGACATGGCTTTTTGGACGGCCACTACTTCTACGAGTTTACGAAGGATTACGTGGACAATGCATACATGAAAAAGACCGGCACCTCCAAAGGCTGGTTTCGGAAAAGGACCTTCGATGAGAAGGACCACAAGGGGAACCTAAAAGGAACTTCGAGAGAGAAAGAGAAGGAAAAAGATCCGAGAGAGAAGGAAAAAGATCCGAGAGAGAAGGAAAAAGATCCGAGAGAGAAGGAAAAAGATCCGAGAGGGAAGGAAAAAGATCCGAGAGAGAAGGAAAAAGATCCGAGAGAGAAGGAAAAAGATCCGAAAGAGAAGGAAAAAGATCCGAGAGAGAAGGAAAAAGATCCGAAAGAGAAGGAAAAAGATCCGAGAGAGAAGGAAAAAGATCCGAGAGAGAAGGAAAAAGATCCGAAAGAGAAAGACTCAGACAAGAAGGAAGCGTCCAAGAATAAAGACGACTCCTTGAGATTGAACGACTTGGCAATTTCCACACCGCTCGGCACTCGAAACAATTCCGTGGACTCCAACATAGCCGCCAATTTGCATTCACAATTGCTTAATGAGAGCATTGAGCTCCGCAAAACAAGCTCCTTGCATTTAGCGCAAGAGCATAGCGAGTCTTCGTCGCTCACTGACTCCCAGAAGCTCCGCAAGAAGAAGCGTTTTTTGATCAGCAAGCAGGTGAAATACAACTGTGACCCGCTCGGCAAGTCGTTCCGTTCGGAATTGATCGATATTCACTACGATAGCGTGCATAACCCCGAGCACTGCTACCACATTCGTCTCCAGTGGCTCAACACGAGCATGAAATTCATTGACGAGACGATCATCGGGTGGTCGCGGTTTTGCGAGAGATATGGGCTCAAATTGGTCGAGACTCCCTGGCGGGAGCTTTGTACGATTCCCGAAACAAGCCCGTTCCACTCGTTTGTGGATTTGAAGTTGGCCGTCAACCCGCTCACCGATGATGAGTTCAAAGACTGCGAGATTCTCAAGACCAGCAAGTTCTACTTCCATTTGCATTTCCTCAAGGTGGCGGACTTTTTGCTTGACAACAGAGGCACGTCATTTTTCACCAAAGACTCCATCGAAATCTGCCACAGCTGGGGCAAATCGGAGTTCAAA
This sequence comes from Metschnikowia proteae, assembly GCA_002370515.1. Lineage (NCBI taxonomy): Eukaryota > Fungi > Ascomycota > Pichiomycetes > Serinales > Metschnikowiaceae > Metschnikowia > Metschnikowia proteae. The sequence goes on along the minus strand of NKYY01000023.1, from coordinate 176,329 downwards.
TACGCCCAGTTCATACACAAGACAGGGGCTTATATCGTGGAATTGAGAGAAAACGGCGAGTTTTTTTTGGCCCCCAACAACATCCACATGTCGAGGCTCAGCACCATGGTCAATTTGGTGTCGGATGCCTCGAGTCATTCTTTTTTGGACTCGCAGCAGGTGATGTTGAAGTTTAGGGACTCGTGCAAGAATGAGGAGTTATTGAGAAAGTTGTTCAGAGACTCCATGAAGTACTTGAGCGAAGACTACGATGCTGCATATGTGGACGGGATGTGACGATAATTGCCAAGCTACTGGCCAAGCTATTGGCCTGACTCCACGATTGGTGGTCTCTAAGTGGCAATTCTCTCGGCAATCTTGAGGGCATCGGCTAAGACACCGTGAGCTGTGACTTCAGCACCGGCTCCAGCACCCTGGATTATCAATGGGTTAGGGTATCTCTCGGTGGTGAACGAAACCACATTATCAGAGCCCTTCAAGGAGGCAAATGGGTGGTCGAAGTCGTACTTGGCAATACCCACAGACACCTTGTTCTGCTTGAAGTCAACCTTTCCGACATATCTCAAAACCTTGTTCTCTTTCAAAGCGTCGTCCTTTCTCTTCTGGAAGTCTGCGTCATACTGAGGCAACTTCTCCAAGAACTCAGCTCCAGTGGCACACGCCTCCAATTCCTTTGGCACCAAGGAGTCCACAGCAAACGAAGATGGTGATTCCACTTCGAAGCCAGCGATTCTGGCTAAGATGGTGACCTTTCTGGCGAAGTCCATTCCATTCAAGTCATCTCTTGGATCTGGCTCAAGGTATCCCAACTCCTTGGCGGTGTTGACCACGTCGGAGAACTTGGTGGAGGATGGCTCGCTGGTGGAGAGAGAGTTGAACACGTACGACAACGACCCAGACAAGATACCCTCGATCACCTCCACCTTGTCACCGGTGGCTACGAGATCCCTCAATGGGCCAATGATGGGCAACCCAGCACCAACACTCGCTTCGTGGTAGACCAATCCGGCTCCACGCACGGCGGAGCTGTCGAAAATGTCGTTCCAGGTCTTCAAGTCCGAAGAAAAGGCCTTCTTGTTTGGAGTGGCAATGGAGATTCCCTGCTTAATGAAAGATGGGTAGTAGTCGGCGATGGCCGAGTTGGAGGTGTTGTCAATTAAGAGTGTGGGCTTTCCGGAACCTTTCAAAAAGCTGACCAAGTCGTCCAAAGGCAACACAGACGAGGCGGAGGCGGTCTTGAAGCTGGCCAAATCGATTGGCTGGTAGTCGTTGGAGATCACGGCTTCCTTGGAGGATCTGGCCAAGTAAACGACATTGAACTTGATGGCGGACTTCAAGTTCTTGAGCTGGTTGATGAATGCGGAGCCGACGACTCCAGCACCGATGATAGCTACGTTGACAGACATTTGGTGGGGGTGCTTGGTGGGGGTGCTTGGTGAGGTTGGTGCAGAAGATGTGCCTATGTCAGGTGCGCGAGTCACGTGCGCGAGTCACGTGCACGCACGTGCACGCACGTGCGCGGTGCACCTGACATCTGACACGGGGCGTATTTCTGCGGCCCAGCGATTTGTCGGGTGCCCCATTGCGAGCTGACGGCTGCATTGTGGCCTGCAGACAGTCTCGGCCCCTCGTCCTCCAGGCCCCACGCATCCCAAGCGAGAGCTACGCAGATCTTCAGGCGCATCCGCCAAACTCAGCATTTATCTATAATAAACGTTTATATACACAGTTCCATCATTCATTAATCCAAGTCGACCTCGGCGGGCTTGACTTCTTGAGCAGCAGCAGATGCAGCCGATGCGGCGCCCGAAACACCTGCAGCGCCGCCGATGATTCCGGACATGGTGGCTGGAGGCTGAATGGCTATCATCATAACCAACAACTCGTAAACGTCTTCGGGAACGGTTTTCTGGTATATGCCCATGATGTCGGTAGGGTTAGGGTACACGGCCAAAGCCTTGTAGAAACACAAAGCAGCGTTGATTTTCGTGGTTTCGTTGTTGGCCAATTGCTCACCGGTAGCGACTTGCTCCATGAAGAACTCCTCCTTGGACTCGTCACTTGGAATAGGGTTTTGGGCCAAATCCAGAATCAACGCCTCCTTGACAGCAAGCATCTTGGATTTCCTGGATTCCTCTTGGGCCTTGGCCGCTTGCTTCTTTTCCTGAACATTGCTCATTCTCAATTGCTTTCTGAAAGCCGGCGAGTTCCTGCGGTTGTAGTCGAAATAGGCAGCATATGAGAGAAGGCCAACCGCAAAAACGGAGGCGAATGTGAGACCTTTGTTCATTGTAAGTCGTGGCAATGAAAGATTGGCAATGAAAATTTTTAGAGTGCACTGCGAAATCTGTTGTGCGTTCGCATCCGTACATGTCGAGGTGTGCTCCTGTATGCAGGTGCCAGCAACTTCCAACGATATTAGCGAGAAACTCGAGCTTAGCTTGAGGTCTGGGGAGCTTGTGGTGTGAGACGGCTGAGCTCGGTGAGCAAGCTCTTCAATGCTTTGCAAAAGGCGGGCGTATGTTGTCCAATCTGCGGATTTCGCCCACCGGATATCGCCCACCGGATTTCGCCCACCGGATTTCGCCCACCGGATTTCGCCCACCGGATATCGCCCACCGGATATCGCCCACCGGATTTCGCCCACCGGATTTCGCCCACCGGATTTCGCAAGTCGACCGCAAGTCAAGCGGATTTCGCAAGTCGACCGCAAGTCATGCGGATTTCGCAAGTCAGCCGCGAAACGTAAACCACGAGGCGGCGTCACTGCAGGTGCGCAGAAGTCCAGCATAACCGTTCCACTCAATACGCTATAGTCGGGAATAGGGACTTCGCCACACTTCACCCGAATCACTCGATCTCGTGAACCAGCTGTGTTCAAGCTTGTCGAAGTGGGGGCGTTTGCAATTTCAATTTGGGTCATTTGCAATTTCGGTACGGCTGATCAAAAGCATCCTCGGCGTCATTTCTGCCACTCATAAATACGACTCATATAAGGAATTCCCTGCTAATTACCACTTACATCACCGAGAGTTGAGCGACGCCTGTCTGTAGCCGCCTATAAGAATCAGAATAATTTGGATGTTTAAGCAGTGGACGACTGAAGTAAGTGATTCCTACGCTATCACTATGTTTTCTTTAATGTTTTGCAATTTTACTAATCTGTTCTTTACTAACACTGTTCTTTACTAACGCTGTTCTTTACTAACACTGTTCTTTACTAACACTGTTCTTTACTAACACTGTTCTTCACTAACACTGTTCTTTACTAACACTGTTCTTTACTAACACTGTTCTTCACTAACACTGTTCTTTACTAACACTGTTCTTAATCTCACACTGTTCTTTACTAATACTGTTCTTTACTAACACTATTCTTTATCAACACTGTTCTTTACTAATACTGTTCTTTACTAACATTGTTCTTTACTAACACTGTTCTTTACTAACACTGTTCTTTACTAACACTGTTCTTTATCTCAACATTACCTTTATCATATCCAATATAAATTTATAATAAATGGTATTTTACTAGGTGATGGTTATATCAAACCTATTTTAATAAAAGAACAAATATATTCATGATTTATTAAATAATTCGATATTCTTCCCATATGGTCTACGAAACCATCATTTATAAATAACCTCTATTTTAAAGTTACCCTGTAGTGAATATGAGGCTTACCAAGTTCCATTATTTACATCATATTTACCTTTGAGTTATATTAAAGCAATGATGATTGATAAGCTAATAATGAAAATTATTGAAGTTAAAATAAAAAGTCTAACGATAACAAATTGGTCGTCTAGACTCGTCCGCCTGGTCGCAGCAACTAGGTAGGGTGGGACTGTTCGTCCTCTGAGGAGTTACTTGAGATGGGTTAATTACGACGTGAGTCAGTAATGATTTTACCATTATCTATCGTTCCTCAAGCCAGCAATCTCTTTATAATTTTTTATTATATATTCTGCTACACTTTCTTTTAAAAATATATATCTATTGCTTTTTAACCATCTTTATCAGTTTTTCAAATATTAAGCGAGTCTGTAACATATCTATCCTTTTTATTTATATATTCCATCATTTATTTTTTCATGTATCTCCCTAATACAATCTAATCCCTATATTGCTTCTACTCAATTGGAGTCAGTCCAATCACATTCCAAGTTTTACGTTGAGACTAGGAAGAATCAGAATTAATTGGAGCAACCATAAGTGATGGTCAACAGTTGGAGAACCTAAGTGGTTCCACTCCTTACCCCTATCGTTCTAGCGTTACTCGCAACACTGCTCCCCACTTCTTTCAATTTGTTTCTAGCTGTTTGTTGCATATGCTCAACCCTTACAGTGTATGGTTGTGATCTCTAGTAAAGGAGCATGTAGGTGGGTCCTTGATGATAAAGACTCCAAGACTCCTTTAGTGCTAATGTTCAACCGACACTTGTAAGCTAAGCGTTGCAAATTTAGCAATCGCCTTCTAGAGTGCAATCGTAGAGTTGCAATCGCCTTCTAGGGTGCAATCGCGTTCCAGAGTGGATCGATACATCTTGCAGGATCAATACATCTTGCAGGATCAATACATCTTGCAGGATCAATACATCGTGCAGGATCAATACATCGTGCAGGGTCAATACACCCCATGTCTTCGTCACGAATCCCGCTCGATTTCGCTGTTCTTCATGTCCGCCTGCACGATCCAATCACTCCAGCTTCGCACGTCCTTTTGCTGCAACTGACCTTCTCAGCTCTTAGGTGCGCAGGTAGTGTTCCTGCATGTACCCTCAAGCATTTTTTCCCACCAACTTGATTGGTCTCTCCCGTATCTAGGCCCCCGATCAATTATCCATATACTAAACAAGACATCATGGCAGAGGAAGTCAAGAGAGTGTACCCCGACTCCGCCAACAAATGGCCCACGCCATTTTCAAATCTTCTCAGCGCATACCCTTACCCCAAGTGGGAGCCTGTTGACACCAAGAAGAAGACCTTGCAAGTGTTCAAGTTGGGATTCTACTCCACGGTGGGTGCTTACGGATGGTTGTATATCTGGAAGAGAACCACGTTCAAGATTGGCTTGCCTTTGGCCTTCACTGGTTTTGCCACCACCACTGTTGCTGTGAAGGGAATGATTACGAACTTGAGAGAAAAGAACGACGGATGGAACACCTTTTGGGCTGTCGCCGCTGGAAATGTCGCCACTCTCACTGTTGCTTTCAAGAATATTCCTGTCAAGCACAAGATCATGGGCGGATTGGCCGGTGCTGTCGGTTCTGCTCTTGTAGAGCAGCTCGTTTGGGCTCAGTCGACATCTTCTGCAGGACAAGACTTTAAGTTTGCCGCTGCTAACACCGAAGACTTACCAGAGCAGGGGTTCTGGGATGTATGGAAGAGGAGACCTTTGTCTCAAACAGTAAATGCCTTGGGTGTCGGAAGAGGCATTTTCGAACCATAATTGCATTATATATCAATACAGAAAGCTTTCCAATAGGTGCTCATACAAGCTGGCTTAAAGTTTAACAATGATGCTGGCTTTTGCTCCATTTGTGGCTCGGACACTCTATGTACATGCAGGTGAGAATCAACAGCTTTAATCAACAGCTTTTCAACAGCTTTTCAACAGCTTTTCAACAGCTTCTCAACAGCTTCTCAACAGCTTTTAATCAACAGATTTTAATCAACAGCTTAAATCAACAGATTTTAATCAACAGCTTTTAATCAACAGCTTTTAATCAACAGCTTTTAATCAACAGCTTCTCAACAGCTTTTAATCAACAGATTTTTATCAACAGCTTAAATCAACAGATTTTAATCAACAGCTTTTAATCAACAGCTTTTAATCAACAGCTTTTAATCAACAGATTTTTATCAACAGCTTTTAATCAACAGATTTTAATCAACAGATTTTAATCAACAGCTTTTAATCAACAGCTTCTCAACAGCTTTTCAACAGCTTCTCAACAGCTTTTCAACAGCTTCTCAACAGCTTTTCAACAGCTTCTCAACAGCTTTTCAACAGCTTCTCAACAGCTTTTCAACAGCTTCTCAACAGCTTTTCAACAGCTTCTCAACAGCTTTTCAACAGCTTCTCAACAGCTTTTCAACAGCTTCTCAACAGCTTTTCAACAGCTTCTCAACAGCTTTTCAACAGCTTCTCAACAGCTTTTCAACAGCTTCTCAACAGCTTTTCAACAGCTTCTCAACAGCTTTTCAACAGCTTCTCAACAGCTTTTCAACAGCTTCTCAACAGCTTTTCAACAGCTTCTCAACAGCTTTTCAACAGCTTCTCAACAGCTTTTCAACAGCTTCTCAACAGCTTTTCAACAGCTTCTCAACAGCTTTTCAACAGCTTCTCAACAGCTTTTCAACAGCTTCTCAACAGCTTTTCAACAGCTTCTCAACAGCTTTTCAACAGCTTCTCAACAGCTTTTCAACAGCTTCTCAACAGCTTTTCAACAGCTTCTCAACAGCTTTTCAACAGCTTCTCAACAGCTTTTCAACAGCTTCTCAACAGCTTTTCAACAGCTTCTCAACAGCTTTTCAACAGCTTCTCAACAGCTTTTCAACAGCTTCTCAACAGCTTTTCAACAGCTTCTCAACAGCTTCTCAACAGCTTTTCAACAGGCTTTGTAGGGGTAGTCAAACGAGTTCGACTTCAACTTCCAGAGCTTCTTCTTCTTCTTGGTCACCACGTGCTCTGCAAATAGCTCATCGCAGTTTTTCTTCTTGAACGTGCGGATGAACGACGGGTCCCACAACTCGCTGGCTATGCCCAAGTCTTTGCAGCACCTCATCAACGCGTTACTTTTACACCCTTCGAGTGCCGTTGTGAGTTTCTCTTCACCGCCAAAGTAGTCTTGCTCTCCCCGTGCCACCGAAACTAAACGCCCGCTGCATATTAACGCATATTCTCTGCTTACTTGCTTTGGTGTGGTCAAGGTCTCGGACCGAGGAGCCAAGCCCCAGCCGCCGGGTCCAAACGCCCTGTTCAATATTCTTCTATACTTGATTTCCGGCAAATAAAGTAGGCCATCCGGCTTGATTTCGATGTCTGTTTCTGCGATTGGAGCCAAAAGAATATCGTTTGTTTCCTTGGAGAAAGGCGCCTGGCCCAAGCCATGAAACGAGTCAGACCAATCAATGGATTCATCTTTTTTGGGGATTGGGGAGTCTTTCAACGCAAATTTGGCGAAGTCTGGAGACACAGAGGAGGTGGCAACTGGAGATGGGGGACTTGCCTCCTTCATTTCTGTGGACTCAGAGGGCTCGGGGGGACTTGAAGTTTTTCTTGGTATAACACGCCTGGCCATTGTAAATGGCCGGACGGTTTGGCTCCGCAAAAGATTTCTGATCAACATGGCAAACCTCTAACGATGGGACGTCACTCGATACACCCTCCCCTAAGAAAAGCGCGACATTCGCTCTGTGCCTGTGTGTGGACTCTCTTGCGCGCGGCAAGAAGAATAACAGTCGCAACAACGCGAACCCTGCATATAAGCGCAGCATACTCGCACAGCCATAGCCTTTTCAATTTTTCTTCCTCTAGAGCTTCCCTTCCGGCAATACATCGCATAAAGGCTTGTTTGAATCTCGTCGGATACAGCTTTTTTCGCCAGAGCAAAGTCTTTCAGCTGCAATTCACGCCACGTGACCTGCTCCTTCTCATCCGATAACTGCGTGCTGATCAAACAGCTTAGCCACGAGTTGCTCCCAAAACATTAAGCGCAGTTGATCGACTCTAACCCAGCTGCCGTTGACCCCTATCAGCTCCGAGCCATGCAACTTTCGGTACTATTCGCTATCTTTCTCTCCCTATTGTCGCGGGCAATGGCAGACGTCTCCATCACCTCTCCGGGGATTGGTCTGGCATTTTCTGCCTCCGGCGGTGTTGCCACGATTGAAGTCAAATGGGACGATGATGGTACAAGTTCTTCTGACGATGCGTCTTTGACCCAAGTGCAGAGTTATTCTATTGTTTTGTGCAGTGGCTCAAATAGCGGTATCAAGCCCGTTAGCACGCTCTCCACGGGCGTCAGCCAAAGTGCCACCAGTTACACCGCCACTCTCGCGGCTAGCAACTATCCAAACGGAGTTTATTTCATCCAGGTATACGCCAAGTTTAGCCTGGGCTTCACGATCCATTACACTCCTCGGTTCACGTTATCGGGTATGAGCGGTGATTCCTCGACCTTGACGTTCCTGGCTTCGCTTCTCTCGGTGACCGGAGATGCCCCAAGTGCACAGGTTGCAGTTGGCGATAACGCTGCAACTGGAACGATCGACTCGAATTCCTTCACTGTTCCATACGTGGAGCAGACGGGTAGAACGAGATACGCTCCCATGCAAACGCAACCGGGCTCTACTATCACATACAAGCTGTTTTCCAACCGCCATCTGTCGTCCGCGTACACCCCCTACTCGACGTTGATGCCTTCACCCAACGTGTTCTCCACTATCACTGCGGGATGGAACTATACTCCTGCCTCCAAGGTGAACACCGCCCTGGTAGCCGCATACCCTTCGTATTTCTACCCCGCCTCGTCCCGGGTGGTGGCCGCTTCCTTATCGAGCGCAAACAAGAAGAGGTGGATTTAGCTGAAATGCTTCCATACGTGTGTTATATTCAAGTACCAAGCAGATTTGTAGATGTGCATTCTCCATCGTGTCTACTCACAGCATATAGTAGAGCTACGTGCCCAAATGTCGAAATCTCGATTTGCTGAATCGCAGTGTACTCAAATCGGGCGGTTTGAGCAGTCTTAACTGAGAGCCAAACTGGACCGTAAAAGACCTTTGTAGACCAATAGCTTTCAGGTGCACCTCAAAATAGAGCTTAGACTTCTCTTCGAAAGCACCGGCTTCCTTCAACTTGAGGCTTTCATCCGAACTTTATCAAAGTTATGATTCTGTCTCCAAATAGTTTCTAGCTGGACAAAAAAGTACACGTGGATGTGTGCCGTTGAACTAAACTTGAGCCTTTTTGAATACAAAAAAAGAATGAACCATGAGTAAAATTCAAAGTAAGCTGTCTCTTCTTCAGCACCGTCCGGTAGGATTTTAGCCAAAAAAGCCGAAACTCCATTTTTTAGTGTGCATTTCTATTTTTTTCATTCTTGGCCAACCCCATACGAATATGTATTGCGCATAGTGTTGTAACCCATATTCTGAAATGTAGCAAGACTTAACATTATACAAAAAGGCCTATTTTTTTGCATCCTTTTGCAAAGATTATCAAATAGTGTTTCAACTCCCCATGTGCTTCTGAATTTACTGTTATGTACTACACTGCAGGTAATGTTCTCTGACAGATCAGTCGGCGTCGCAGTCTCGAAAGTGAGAGGAGACTGCTGGAAGCTCAAAAAATGAGGTGAAGCCGGTAACGGTAGTGTGTGCAACGGCACAATTAGCCGTCATTATAAATCAGGCAGTGCTTACGGTTTCTTCATAGACGAAGATGTACTGGTCTCAGTATCGCATCCATGGAACATATACTGACATATTCCTCGCAATTAATCACACATTCTTAATCACACATTCTTATGGGAAACAATCACAGAGTGAACTGCCGGCGAGTTTCCTGCAGTCGCACTTGCCAGCACTGCTCACTGAAGCGCCGAAAATGTACACTCTCTGCAGGCTCATGTTTCTAGACGTGCCTTTACAACAAAAGTCGCATAAACACGGCACCTTCACTCCGGCCAAGAGACGTTTCCATCTTCTTTTGAAAGCACGCAGAACTTTCTGACCATCGAGTATACCAGAATGTCGGAATATAACACCTCCTCAGCCGCGTTGAGGAAGAGAAAGACCATCAAGAAAACCATCAACTTCTCATTCATGGTGATTGGTGAAAGTGGTCTGGGACGGTCCACACTTATCAACTCCTTGTGTGGCGGCAATTCAATTGTGCCGACGTCCTCTACAGCTACGCAGGACATCTTTTCTAAGAAGCTTTCCTTGAGACATGAAAACGTTGAGTTGGAGGACAACGACGGCCACAAGATCTCCTTGAACATCATCGACACGCCCAACTTTGCTAACGCCATTAATTGTGACGACGACTTCAAGATCGTGGTAGACTTCATCAGACACCAATACGATGAGGTGCTCTTAGAGGAAAGTAGGGTCAAAAGAAACCCCCGCTTCAAGGACGGCCGAATCCACGTGATGATCTATATGATCAACGCCACGGGCCACGGGTTATCTGAAATAGATGTCAAGTTCTTGCAGCACGTGAGCAATCTCGTAAATGTGATTCCCGTGATCTCCAAGGCCGACGCCTTGACCCCCGAAGAATTGCAATTAAACAAAAGATTGATCTTGGAGGATTTAACCAACTACAAAATCAATTTCTACAAATTCAATGAGTACGAGTACGAGGAGGACTACATAGATGACGAGATCATCGCTTACAACAAGTACTTGAATCTGTTAATTCCTTTTGCCGTCATTGGCGCAAATACTTACGAGGAGTCCAAAGACGACGATGACATGGTGAAATTGAGGGTGTTGAACCCCGAGTATGCGGCGCCAATTAATGTGGAGTTGCCAGAGACAAACGATTTCACTATCTTGAAGAACGTGCTTCTAATCACGCATTTGAATGAGTTCAAGGAGATCACACATGATGTCATTTACGAAAACTACAGAACAGAGGCATTGTCTGGAAAACAGTTTCACTACAATGAAGAGCACAAAGACGGCGACGATAGAGAGCCGGCTGAACTTGGGTCTTCCAATTATTTGGCTAAGGAAGAGCAGATTAAGTTGGAAGAGGAGCGTTTAAAGAAGTTCGAGGAAAGAGTGCACCAAGATTTGATCACCAAGAGAAAGGAGCTCTTGGAGAGAGAGAACGAATTAAAAGAGATCGAAAAGAGATTGCTAGCAGAGGGTTTGAAGTTCAACGAAGCTGGCGAGGTCGTGAAATTAGACGAGTAATTGGATAGGACACAAAATACATTGAAACCATGAATAATCTTAGGAGAAGTAGCTTCGACAAAGAGTGCCATCAAGATCTTATACGTGTATTCCGGATGCGTAATTTCCATTCATTCACCTATTGAAATATTCCTGAACTGGGCTTTATTGTCTTTAGACCACTTGATACTTCTCGACAATAGCATCAAATCTTTCGTTTTTCTCCTTAAAATCCTTGAGCAATTGATGTTCGCCATCTGTGGCTGCCAACTCCCGCAACAACAGCACCACATTGGCTCCACCGTTTGTGAGATACTCGTAGGTGATTTTGTTCGCAATCAAGTCGGCGCCTGAGTTGTCCTTGAAATCTAAACCAGAGATCTGGTTCAAGATCTCCTTGGCCTCCGGAAAGTGCTTTAACTGCAAAGTCATCACAAACAAAACATTCAATATCCTGAACTTGCCCTGGGGATCCTCGTCGAAGTCGTTGGACAACAACTCATCATAGAAATAGTATGAGTTAGAGATGTTGTCAGATTCCCCCTTGACTGCCATGATCCAGGATTCTAACACTTGATAGACGATGTCATCTTTGGCACTGTATGGGAACGACTTGAAGTCCTCGTAGATTTTGTACGCCTCGGAGAAGTTTTCCTTGTACAAATGCAACTGCACCAAGAGCAAGTACGGCTCCAACTCGAGCTGGCTTTCTCTTTTAGTGAATCTGCCCAATAAGACGAGCGCCTGGTCCACGTCCTTGCGAAACTTCACCAAATAAAGTGCAGTCAAGACGGCCTCGGCCTCAAACCGGGCCTCTTGCACATCGTCGAAGTATGTGGAATCGTCGGTTCCAAATGTTTTCAAGTCATCCCATGCCTGCAAAACTTGGAATAAGCCTTCATTTTCCGGAAACAAAGATTTGCCAAGGTCAATCAATTGCGAGGCGTCTTGCGAGAGGGCCACGGTGGATCTGATTTGAAATTCCAACACTTTGAGCTGAGCGGATTGTGAAAACAGCGCCACATCATAGGAAATGACTTTGTGGTGCTGGCCTGTGAAGAATTGGTTTCTGAGAGTGAAGAGTTCCCCTGACGCAGTTTCTTCCATTTTATCTTGGTCTGTCTATGTTTAGAGCTTCTGTCTAGCGTGTTCTTTAAGTTCAAGCGCGAGATTTCTGATGCACGGGTTTACCAACTTTGGCTAACCGAAGATGGAACGAATGATTAAACCTCTACGATTTGCTCTATAGGAATACCACAAGGCCCATTAACTCATGTAGCACAAGGTATTTTAGATAGAATTGCATCTTCTATAAATTGTATTCTGCCTTTTATCGTCCCAAAATTGGAACACAATGTCTTATGCTTGACCGACCCGTGAAAATAAGGTTTAGCTGTATCATGTTATGCCTGGCGGCGGAAGCTGAAACTCAAAGCTCGGGTATTCGACTATAGCGGCCTGCGTATAGTCTCCATGATCTTTTGCTCCGTCTGGGTACTCCGCGAGCCGGATATATAGCTGAGTGGAGTCTTCCATGTTCACCAAAGTACGGAGCTCTTTGTTCCTGTCGATTAAGTCGCCCACATCAAATGCACCATCATTTTCCCCATTGAAGCGCTCAATGTCATTGATGAGGAGAGATATTCGACTAGGCTTATTCGGTTCGTCTGCAGCTCTCGTTACGTTTTGCAGCCAAAGCAAGACACCACCGGAAAAGCTCACGATGGCAGGCGGTGGAAGCTGGCCCAGCGGCTCGCCTCTCAACAACGAGAGATCAGTCTCAGCAATCAGGGCAAACCCCCAACGTGAAACACCCAGAAGAAACAAGCCAAGTAAAATTCCCTGGAACATGAGAGCAGTCTTTCCGCGGGTCGAGCAGCCCGGAATAAACACCAAAGCGAAAATGTAGTGGTGTATTCTCAAGGTCAAGCCCCGAAGACTGGCCAATATTATGAGCAGCGAGAATATGAGTCCGTACATGGCCAAGAGTTTCCAAAATCTACCCAGGCGCCACACATAAAAGCCTTGGCACAAGATACACACAACAAGCACCAGAGCTACCGCTGCCACGGTGATTAATGCTCCGGGCTGCGTCTGGAGATCGTGCCAGGTTAACCTATCCACAGGAAGACGATCAAAGGTAACGTTATTGAGAATACCGAGCCAGAACAATGGGTACCAGAGAATGGTTGCATACCAGCGCGCACTGTTGGGTCTGATAGTTTCAACAGGCGAAAGCGGGTTTCCGTCTGCTGGGTGATATTCATGTATAAATTGTATCGAGGACTCAGTTCTGATGCTGGAAAAAGTTCTTTTGACGCTGGTCACCCAGAGAACGTAAAGAACAAAACACGTGGGAAGGAACCGCTCAAGCCCGACGGAAATAAGCTGGTAAAAACTTTCTGCCACCTGAGGTTCCACATTCACCGGTGGATCTGTAGCTAGTGCAATAGTCCAATAGCCAACAGTGGTCATAATCCAGTAGATTGCTTGCCCAGATCCCAATGCCATTATTGGGATGCCCATGAGTATGTTTAGGACCAACACTGCAAGCCTGGGGTCGTGACAGTTTGATATGTTTTCAGGCAACGGGGCAAAGATATAAGAAAACGGGAAGAACGACCGAAAATCAATGGAGTCCAGCACACCGTAAAATCCTTTGGCCAGAGGAAAGCTAGACATTGCGCCAGTATACGATATCCGAGCACATCCACCGGAAAAGGGAGATATCAAGCCTGAGTGAACGGCAGCGCCGCATGGGAATGAGTCTGCACGATAAGGTTCGGAAAGCTGGGAGCCTTGCCTAGATTTGTCCTCTATCAATCCTCCGCCAATAAAAAAGCCTCGATACTTCACATTTAGCGCACCCACTGCACGCAGAGAGTATAGCCAACTGCCACGGTCGCAAAGTGCAGGGCACCTGAAAATCACGTCTTTTTCGGGCTCACACTGTGCAGCATGGAGCCCACATGCATCATTTTTGCCTCGCCAAAGGGCGTCTTGGCAGGACAAGGTTATAACACGGTCCCCATTGGAGAGAGTAGGTGCGTTTTGTAGATATGGAAGAAGCATTTGCGCCCACAAGACCAGCCATAGAAACAAGTACAGAATAAGAAAAAGTACTTGCTGGCGCCATGAAAACCGCAGGTGAAATTTTTGAGCAAGACTGCCAAACCACGAGGGTCCTTCTCGAGCACTAGGTGGCAAGTCCAGCGGAATCCGAGGCCCCTTCCACACAAGAGCGGCAAGTTTATAGAAAAAACTTTGAGTTCGAGCCAACTTCCCCACCTTCAGAGCCAGTGAAAATGTCTCGGAATAATCGGTAGTGGGATACGTCGACATTGAGCTGGGCCGTGAGTCGGCCTCCAGGTTTTCTGGGTATGAAAGCTCATAAGTCGGCATGAAGTAGGTGCATGGATGGGTACGAAAGAATCAGGTCTCCGCGCAAAAAAACAATTGCGGAATCGGATTGGAGGTAGTTTGAAACTGGAGTTTCGAAATATTACAGTGAGCATTCCGAGGAAGCTGTGTCGTGCTGCTGCATATGCACTATGGCCCTTAAAAACAATGGTGCACCTGCAAAGCGCACGTCACGCGAGTCTTACGCTTATCTCCATGCGAGTCCGCTGCTGCGACTTAAGGTGATGTGCTCCACAACGCTTGACTGACTTAAGACTACCGATGACTTTCGTGAGTATATGTATTAAAGAATTGAACAGGGATTGGTGAGCGACCGAGTGTATTACCAAGTGGTAGGGCCAAAAAATTCACCCTCAGCCAAAACATTAGACATGGTCTCAATGTTCGTGTCGAGGGTTCCATTGACCACGTTATTACCCCACCAAGATGGGAAGTTGGTATTGGTCAATTGCAAGCACAAGAAAACAATCAAAGTTCCGTAAGCGAGACCAATGTCCAAGCCTGCAGAGAGGGAGTAGTTGTACTTGAAGTACCACTTAGTCCACTTTCTCTTGACAAAGACACTGAAGAATGCTCCAACCATACAGTATGTGGCATAGTTGTATGGGGTTGCGGGAGGAATAAGGCCAGTTCCGGAGAAAAACACAGGCCAGTTCAACCACTTAATTTTGGAGTTTGGCCATTTCTTCAAAACCAACCAGTTCACAAGTGGCAACAAGCCCAAAATGAAGAAGAAGAGACAGCTGTTGTAAACTGCACCAGGGCCAAAAGTTCTTTGTGGGCCAATCGCACCCCAAATAAGAGAAGCGTTAAAGAAGACACGACCGTTAGGACAGGTGTAGTTGTTTTTCTGTTTTGGAGAACACAAGTCCTCGATGTTTGCGTAAGACCATCTCATGACACCGATTTGGACGAGGGAACCCCAGATGGTAGCAAGCATTTGTGCCCAGAAAAGAAGACGAGGGTCAATCTTCATGTAGTGACCCAACTTCATGTCTTGTGCAAATGTAACGGCCTGATTGTTGGTAATGTAACCAAATGTTTTGAAAAACATCATAGCCAATGGCTTACCTGGAATCATGTAACCGATGATGAACTCGGTGACAACATTCAATCCGACAGCAATGTTGGTTTTGGCATAGATGATACCGACTGGCAACAAGAAAACGATAGCGATGATCAAGGCGAGGACCAAAGCCCAAACCGGCATTTCAGTGTCCCACACTTTGATGGTGACAATTGCCAAGGCGAAAGAAGCAAGGAACACAATTCCGTACCACCACTCTGGAATGTTTTTGTAGTTTTGTCTCATTAAACGCAAGTGAACATCAGGCTTTTCTCTGGCCTTGAATTGTTGAATGATATCGTGTCCGTGGAATAAGACAGTGTGCACCAAAGTTGCAATGATAGAAGCAAAAGACAAACCATATGAGAGAGCGAATGTGGAGGAAATGAACAATGGAGAATATTCCTTGTATGCCTTTTCATCAAATCTTAATGTTTTCTTGTTGACGATCTTAGACACGTTGTATCTATTTTGGTACCTGTCGTAAGAGCCGGAGGAAGACAAAGGCATGAACTTAGAGTACCAGGTGTTGGAGTAGTACACTGCAGGCACCACAATCCAGAAAATGATCACAATCGAAGCAAAAATGGTGAGAATGGTCGTTGCAGGTGGGATTAATGGAGAACCAATGTAACCAGCAATTTGATTCCAGTCAAAAGTGATTGGGATGAAGCCCATACCACTGCTGGCTCCAAACACTTGATTAACGACAGTGTTGTTTGGAGCAATCCACGTTGGCCATGCGAAGTATGACAAAGCAGTGAAGATGTAACTTGGGAAGAAGTTGTAAATGAAGTACACGCCGAAGACGATGGAGAAGAATGCAAATCTAGAGATTTTCCATCTTCCTGCGGGGTGATTTTCGTTAAGATGCATGTTGGTCAAGAAAGTGGAAGTGACCAAGTTGGAAGGCCAAACTGCAGAAGGGGAATCAACCAAAGAGCGACGAGCCATACCAGCTAACGAAAAACCAATGACTTGGGTGGACAAGATGGCGCAAATAGCGAATCCCACACCGAAGTCAGAGCCATAGAATCTGTTCTGAGCGGTAAGAATGTCAGTAGCGTAAGCAGCACCACCGCCGAAAGAAACAGAACCCATGATGGTGATGATTGCATGCTCTTTCAAGTTGAAGGGACCGGGGTTGAGAGACATGCCAAAAATCTTCTTATTTGGTACCACTCTGGCCCAAAACTTACCAAGTGGGAAAGCCAAAATAGATGTCACATAAGTGGTGATCGAGAAAGATGGACTGTGGAAAGCAAACAACGTGTTCATACCACATCCTAAGGTTGTCAAGATAAAACCGAGAATCCACACACGAAGTGTATTCTGAGGTAAAGTGGGGTCATCAGAAGAGGGGACCGAAGCTCTAACTTCTGGGTATGGCGAGTCGTCTTCAATGACCACACCGGCATACTCATCGGTTGTAAGTTTGGTAGCAAGCTGCGAAGTGATTGGATCAAACTCGGCAGATTTCACTGCAGAGAGCCCATTGTCTTCAGCCCCATCGTCGGAGGAGACATTCTTCTCGTCGTGATAGACACGCTCGTTCACAAAGTTTTTCAATTTCTCCATCTTTGCAATTAATCAAGACTAGCAACAGGGAAAGATAGAGTAATAAAGCAATGTGACTTACTCTAATATGATTCTCTTTGAAGCTTATTGATGATCAAAAAAAAGAGGCTTGAAGAATGAGCAAATCCACAATTTCTTAAATGCATTGGAGTCATGCAAAACTGTGGACCTTATCAGCAGAATTTACGAGACTGATAGGACATTCTACCGCCCTGTGCAAGGCGCCCCGGCCCCACTAATCATACGGCTGCCGTGCCACTGCAATCATCTGCATATCACAGGACTTATGCTCTTCCCAGTCCAACAGAGGCATGTAGCCGAGCGTGCATGTCATGCAGTACTGCATAAAACGCGATGCCGTTTGTCACTCTGAAAAATAAAAGAGAAAGCAGTGTCTCATTCCTGTCGAATATCACTTCCTTGTCTTGTATAGTCATCGATATAGCGAGAAAGTTGCTAACTGCATCGCTTGAATTAGTAGTTACGCAAAGGCGGTTTTGTTCTCTATAGTTTTGGACAGTAAACTCGCTCTCATTTAATCCGAAAACGGCCCGGGTTTTAGGTATTGTATGTGTCACGCCGCACCTTAGATACCCAACCCGCATATTGAATTTTTCGTTGCCGAAGCCAGGTGATGCTAGAGCAAAAAGTATAGTTGCGAAACGTGGAGAAGATCCGCTTTTTCTTCACAATCTTGGCAGAGTGTATCTTATTGTTTTAGACATTTTTATCCATGGCGTACTTGAAGTCAAGTTTCCAGCTCGCTCTACGTGGACAAAGTATGCATTCCTCACGTACCCAGAATGCCATCTGATCGCACGGCACCAGCTCATTTAAGCGTCGCTGCGTATATAGCACAACTCGCTTTTTTGCACACGCACAACAGGCTCCAAAGTCTGTCCCTAAGCAATCGATTACTTTTTACGGAAACTGTCGAGATCTTGGAGTTCGATCACGTCCATTTTGCAATGCACATATGTGGGGTGATACTTAGCTATACCGCGTTTTCACCCGACCTGGTTTGCCTAACTGATATGTCAGGCCATGGCTGGTCGAGTGCTTCGCGCTTGGCGCAAAATTGAATCTATTTAACCCTAAAAGTTTCGATCTCGTCGGTTTCAGCCGAGGCAGTTAATTTTGCTTTTGATGAACTCAGACTCAATAGCATGGTGATTACTGTTTTGGTAAAAATTTATTGACTTAGCTGGCTGTCATCCGCGACGTGCATGAAGGTTATGAAGTCGATTTTGAATGTATCGGGAGTATCCACACTATCCCGATCTCCAAACCATCATTAAACTCACAATCTAAGACATTGACAACGATAAGAAAAAGAAACTAAGGAAGTATTTTGCTTCACTGAGTCCGATTATCATATCGCCCTCATGGCCATACTGTGCTCGAATGTTAGAATTGTTCATCGTTTAGTCTCGTGAGCTGACCTCTGGCGTTTCCTTGCATCTTACCAGAATGTGCCGCGTTGCGGCAATAAGAATGATCTAATTCCAGAAGCCACAGATATTCTGCGAAGTTGCGGAGTCCGCGGGCACCAGTACAGGTGAGGGTTTAGTCCCCCGATCTTACACATACACCACAGCTTCACAAGGGCCCCTTAGACTTGGTTATTTTTAGCATGTCTATATATGCACGAATCTGAACTACTCCTTCGCGCACCACATATCCTCGGTGACTTATCCCCGGGGTTCTATTCGCCTTAGTATCTCATTCTTGCTGACGTTTTCAATAAAAATGTCCTTGCCATGAGAATTCGCAAAGCTTTAAATTCAGGACTGTTCAGGAGTGTCCCCAAAATTGATCTAGTTGGAAGCTTTAAAGAGATATCTTGTGTGCGGTAGAGCCACTTCGGCGCACGGCAACAAGTATACCTGAGCCGGCCTACCCCACGCATATTCCACGTCATTCATGCTGCTCTTCATGTATGACTTATCTTCATGCTGCTCTTCATGTACAACTTATCTTCATGCTGAGGAATCCTTATCTGAACCCTTACTGCAACTCAGGCTCCCAACTGGATTGGCAATCCTCGGATCAAATAAGTGGCTTAGTATCATTAAGTGCGCCTTATGCGCATTACCATGCATGTGTCAAGTCAGAGCCATGAATCGTGAGAGAAGTTTCTACATCTGCTTGGAAAACGATGATTTTACCCATCAATACGGCAGCGATACTTTCGAGGGCTATTTCATGTGGTGAAATAGCTTGTCTCGGCATTGCTGTAACTACCACGAGGGTGACTACAGTATGCACCCACCCACGACGACGCGAATGCAACACGCGCAGCGTTCGGCGAGTCGTGCGCTGATTCACTACTTTTTGCTTCATCTGGACCCTAGATGCAACCCTTAGTGAGGGCACAGTAAACTCAGTTCTTGAAATACTCTGACACAAGTTTGTGAAGAATACTTCTTCCCAGTAAACTTTTTAAGTTAAGGCGAAGTGAAACAACTTCTCGTGCATAGACATTAACAAGATTTTACACATGTCGACGTCACGACTACTTTCCAAAAATATCACGATTAGAATACTCACCTCTGTTTGTATTTTTATAAGTTTTTTATCTCATCAATATATGAATGAGTTTTAGGCTAGTGCCTCAAAAATTTGGTCTTGAAGAAGCTAGGAATCTCGACTGATAGTTTCTGAAAGCTTTGAATACTTGTCAACCTCACGCTTCACCGCTCGTATCAATTCTGAAATCCAGCAAGTCATTCAGCTGAGGCGACTTGTATTTTAATTGATCAAATTCACTAAAAGCAAGAAAAGAAAAGAGGTCGCCAGAGTTTCAAGCTAGTGTATGATACATTCCCGTAGAACACAGGAAGATGGAATAACCAGGTTAAGGCAAGCTAATGCTTGTTGAACTTGATTTTTGCCGCAGATACTACACTTGAGAATGGCAGTGAAAAGAGTGGCTTAATTCTGCAGGCAGGGTTTGCAACTAGAAATCATTTGATAGCGTTTTTTCTAGCGCCTTGTCACCACTTTGTGTGGCTCCAAATGTTGTCAAAACTCGACTTGTCTCCAGCAGTATTCCTCTGTATGCCGAAGTTTCCTTTCAACACAAGAAATAAAACTGAAAAACTGGGAATTGTGAATGTGATCGCTGTATTCTCTGAGTATCCCCTCTGTCTTCATATTACTTCTTCGCGCTCACGCTGTGCTACGTGATGTGATCTATGTGAGAAGAGCAGGAAAACAACTGAGAACGCTTTGAAAACACTTCGTCTTGAAATGCATGCATCACTCTGTATATTCCGTTATAGCACACCTTCAGTTTCGAAAACTGCAGCCAGATTTACATGAAGGGCTTTATGCAGGCCTCAGTAATTATCTTTCCGTCATATAAACTTCGCGCCTAACGATGTTCTCGTTTAGGATGCAAATAGACATTCTTAAACTGTTTTAAAGGCGAGATTCAACGTGGATATTTCCACCGTTTATCTTGTACGTTGTCAATCAACTTTCTGAATTGACCGTAAAAGCTTTGAAAAGACTACTCCCACCCTCTTTATCACTTGGATGTGCCCTTGATTCTCTATTTTTGTTTTTCATTTATCAATCATAATATACAAGGTTCATGTACAAGGACAATCAACCAGAACACATTGTGCATGATTCAGGATTGTCAATAGCACATGCAATGACTTGTGAGCTAAAAATGTCCGCCTCTGTCTCTTCTTCATCATTCTTCTCGCCGGGGTTAACTTGGTCGACACCGACCGTGCTTTCCTTATTGTCCTCTATCTTGAAGTCATTAAGCGAATTCTCCAACGATGTAGGCTCAGTGGAGAAACCGCGACCAACCTCCTCGACTTGTGGCGATGAAGTCCCGCTTCTCGTTGATGTCTTTGTCACGTACTTTCTCTGCTTCAATTTGTCTAAAGAAGCGATCTTCTTGCCTGCTGCCAAAGCGGAGTTTTGGTCGACAGTAAACTGAATTGCGGCGGCAGCAGCCTGAGTTCTCAAGTAGTACATGCCGGTCTTTAATCCCTTCTTCCATCCATAAAAATGCATCGATGTCAATTTACCCATCGTTGGGTCTTTGATGTGGATGTTCAATGACTGAGATTGATCAATGAATGCTGCTCTGTCTGCTGCCATGTCGATGATGTGCTTCTGAGAAATCTCCCACACAGTCTTGTATAACGCTTTAATCTCATCTGGGATGTTAGCCAAGCCCTGGATGGAACCGTTGTTAGCAATGATGCTATTCTTCATTGAATCATCCCAGATACCTAAGTCAACCAAGTCCTTCAACATGTGAGGATTAACGATTTGAAATTCTCCTGCAAGAACTCTTCTGGAGTAAATATTTGAGGTGTAAGGCTCAAAACATTCGTTGTTCCCTAAAATTTGAGAAGTGGATGCAGTTGGCATAGGTGCAACAAGAAGAGAGTTTCTAAGACCATGCTTTGCCATGTTTGCCTTCAAAGTGTCCCAGTCCCATAAATCGGTGGGTTTTCTGTCCCACAAGTCATACTGCAATAATCCCTTGGAAGCAGGGGATCCCTCGAAACTTTCGTAAGGGCCTTCCTCCTGAGCCAATTCGATAGAAGCCTCAACAGCAGCGTGATAAATTGTTTCAAAGATTTGAATGTTCAACTCCTTGGCCTCTTGAGAGTCGAAAGGTAATCTCAACATCATGAATGCATCAGCCAAGCCTTGAACGCCTAAAGCGATTGGCCTATTTCTCATATTAGATCTTCTGGCTTCTTCAATAGGATAGAAATTGCGGTCTATAATTCTGTTCAAGTTTCTTGTGACAACTTTCGTGACGTCATGTAGTTTTTCGAAATTGTACCAGGAATTCTCGGAATCTTTCTCGATGAAAGAAGGCAAAGCAATAGAAGCTAAGTTGCAGACAGCAACTTCATTTGGATCAGAGTATTCCACAATCTCGCAACACAAATTGGACGACTTGATCATGCCCAAATTTTTCTGGTTGGTCTTTCTGTTACATGCATCTTTGTACAACATGAAAGGAGTTCCAGTTTCGGTTTGAGCCTCCAAAATAGCGTACCAAAGTTTTTGAGCCTTCACAGTAGACCTTCCCTTGCCCTCTCTTTCGTACTTCTCATACAAAGCTTCGAATTCATCCCCGTAAACATCGGCTAAACCAGTGGCTTCATTGGGAGAGAATAGAGTCCACTCCGCATTTTGCTCGACTCTCTTCATGAATAAATCTGGAATCCAAAGCGCCGGAAATAAATCTCTAGCTCTGATCTCCTCTTTACCGTGATTTTTTCTGATATCAATAAAATCAAAGATGTCTGCATGCCATGGCTCTAAGTAAAGCGCGAAAGCACCGGGCCTTTTATTTCCACCCTGATCCACGTAACGAGCTGTGTTGTTGAAGACACGGACCATAGGGATAATTCCATTGGAAGTACCATTGGTACCAGCAATATAAGCACCTGTAGACCTAATGTTGTGTATATGCAAGCCAATCCCTCCTGCTGATTTGGAAATCAAAGCACATGTCTTCAAAGTATCATAAATACCATCTATAGAGTCATCTTTCATAGCAACGAGAAAACATGAAGACATTTGAGGACTGGGTGTACCAGCATTAAATAATGTTGGGGACCCGTGAGTGAAAAATCTTTGAGACATCAAGTTATAAGTTTCAATGACGCGATCGATGTCGTTTCCATGAATACCAACTGCAACCCTCATTAACAAATGCTGAGGTCTCTCTGCTACTTTTCCGTTAACTCTGAGTAAGTAAGATCTCTCCAATGTCTTGAAACCAAAGAAGTTGAATTGGAAGTCACGATCATACACAATAGCGGAGTTCAAGTCATTTTCATGCTCCATAATGACCTTGTATGTTTCTTCAGAGATCATAGGTGAGTGCAAATTTGTCCTAGGATTAATGTAGTTATACAAAATTCTTGCCACCTGTGAAAATTGCTTTGTTGTTTGTTTGTGTAAATTGGATACAGCGATTCTTGCTGCCAATATAGCGTAATCTGGATGGATTGTTGTCATGTATGCTGCTGTCTCTGCTGCCAAGTTATCTAATTCGATGGTGTTGACACCCTGATAAACACCTGAAATAACGCGTTGCGTTACCGCGACAGCATCGACGTGTTCAGTGTCAAGACCGTAGCATAATCTTTGTATTCTTGCTGTGATTTTGTCGAAACGAACTGGCTCCTTGCGGCCATCTCTTTTGAAGACGTACATATCAAAAACTTATCTTCGCGTGTAAAAGCAAGGGAAAGAAAGAGTAAAAATTGAGGTGTGGGAGAGGATTGAGGGATATATATATACAAGAAGTGCTTTGGCACGGCATGTCGCGCGACTTGCGACACGCATGCGCAGACGCGTGGGAAGAAGCCCTACCAATTGAAATGAATCAGAACAGAGAGCACGATACCACAAACTTGGTGATCAAGGCCGAGCTCTCTTTCATTGAGTAAAAAATTACCTGAATGCGAAGATAGCTTAGCCTCGGGCTGACTTAGCTGCCACAATTCACAAGAAGACAACTTAGAAAGTATGCTTTCCTTTTGGGCGGGTAAGCACACATCAAGCGCGCGCGAGCGTAGCTTACAAATAGTCTCGCTACAAGCAATAGCCTCTCCGCGATCGGATAGCGACGGAGCTGGTGTGATTGACCATTCTAGCTTGGCGTATGTTCAAGATGATGTCACATCGCCATTGAAAACAATGAGCATTTCTTAGCTACATTAAATAAGAATATGAAAGAGCTTGTTTCTCAATGCATGCGGTTTTTAGATGGGCTTAACTAATACGAATACTACTCTCAAGAACCACTAGCAGAAGATATTCTGTGCGGAGCTCTCTAGTGGATCGATGGGATTACATTAAATGTCGTAAGCGTAGACGCCAACACGTCTTCGCGCACACGTCTTCGTGCACACGCCTTCGTGCACACGTCTTCGCGTACACGTCTTCATTCCCTCCTGCATGTCGGCGCGCAAAAAAATGCGATCGTCAAAGTAAGGAAGGTACAGTGACGGACAAGTTCTCGGGAATAACGAATGTTGTAGCACAGTGAGAAGGCTAACTAGACCATATTAATTTCATGAGTCTGTAGTGCTGGCTAATTGTGTTATACTAAAGTAACTATCTTCAATTTGGGCACACAAAGTTTAATCTCATAGTTACTTTAATCTGTTTTACATATTTAAAAATTTGTTTTCGATGCTGCGATAAGAGTATCTGTATCAAACGGGCATATGTAGCAACAGGCCTGCATGACAAATTGATTCGTATCCCTCAGATCATCATCATTGCAGAACTCAGTTGCACAGTTAGAGTAGTAGGCCTGAGTCATCAAAACTATCGGCTGTTGGCGATTTACAGGGGATTATCAACAAGAATGGCCTTCAACATACAATGCTTTGATACTATATGCCGTCCCTATATGAATGGAATTCGCGCGAGACATCACCTGTAATGCACATATCAAGTTAGCGCTAAATAGCCATGACGAAAAGGCCCTATAATGAGGAGGAACACTCTGATTTTACTTCATATGACCCCAGTGACGGGAGCCACCAAAGAGCAAATATCATATCACAGATGCTCCGTGTTGTTATAGCAAGGTATTCAAGAAATCTAAAGATTAGAAGAGAGCACATTCAAGGCGTTCTACAAAAGCAGAGGTTAAAAGGTAATACCAAAACATGGTTACTGCTATTAGATGGCGAAATGAGAGAAACGTTTGGAATCAAACTCGAAATCAACGAGAACGAGATACTAGTCACGTCAAACTTGGAAAGTGAATCAAAGGATATTCTTCATTCACTTTGGACATGTGATTCCAGTGACGAGAAGCCCAACAATTTACTGAATTCATCTTTACTAATGTTGCATAGCAAGAGAGGGTCCACTATTGTAAACACGTTAGAGGAATTACAAGGAGGGCTAATTATGATTATCGTGACGCTCATAGTTTTATCGGGTAATAGAATAAATGAGCTTGATCTCATTCTGGCATTGGGAAACTTTGGATTGTCCGAAAATCTAAATGTAAGTGTGCCAGTGCTCAACAAGAATACGCCCAATATCTTAACGGAGTTAACGAAAAAGGAATACTTAAAAAAAAAATCACCTCAGGGGGACACCCTATTGGGTGCTGAATATTCTCTTGGCAAACGGTCTTTGAGAGAGATCCATCCAAACGATATATTGAACTTTTTACTAGAGGTTGTTAGTCTGGAGGAAGGTCAGAGAAAAGCAAAAAGTGCTATCATGCGTTGCTTCCCTGAATTTCGCGCCGCAAAAACCGAAAGTGGGGCACTGGGTGAAATAACAGAGACAGCTTAAGACTTCATCAATTTATAGAGATAAGGTTCTCATCACGAAACTCATTTTGTCTGTATCCGTAAAAACTCTCTCTGTACCCTTGCGAACTTCCACCTGAATGTCTCGAAATCATTCACTCATGAATGGTGTTATATATATGCGCTTAACGCAAAGAATCATACGCAAAACGTTTTCCACATGCATTTAAATATCATATGCCCTAGTAATTGTTTATGGACAGGACGACAGCACAACAAATTGAGAACAGATGCACAAAACTTAAAGCACAGAAGCGAGATTGAACTCTGCTTTATTCTCTACTATATCATTCGTGACAGTGGGTCCTATACACTGTTATCAAGAAATTCTCAATCAGGCATTCGCTCGTCGTTCAATTCCGCGTCGGCCTTGCAGATAAATTCAACTCACGAGAAATTTTAAGTCCCGACAACCTCTTTAGCCTCAATGTTGGATTCATTAGATATAACAGTTATAGCTGCTCTTGCAATTGCCGTTGCGTTCTATTTCGGCAAAGACTATATCGGAACTAGCAATGGTGCAAACTCAGCTGGTTTTGTGGCCGCCAGTGGTGACGAAAACACCCGTGACCTTTTGACCAAAATGGAGCAAAATGACAAGAACTCGGTTGTTTTTTATGGTTCTCAAACAGGCACAGCTGAAGATTATGCTCATAAGTTAGCCAAAGAATTGAACTCGAAGTTTGGCTTGAGAGTTTTATGTGCTGATCTAGCTGATTATGACTTCGATAATTTACAAGATGTAAATTCGGAGTGGTTATTTTTTTTCATGATTGCTACATATGGTGAAGGTGAGCCCACAGATAACGCTGTCGAATTTTTTAATTGGCTCGAAAATGATGCAGATCAATTGGCAACATTGAGGTACACTGTTTTTGCTTTGGGAAATTCAACTTACGAATTTTTCAATGCAACGGGAAAGGGTTTAAATGATAAACTTGAGATTCTCGGCGCTGAAAGATTTGCTCCCTACGGTCAAGGAGATGATGGAGTGGGTACAATGGATGAAGACTTTTTGGCGTGGAAAGAGGAATGTTTTGATGCTTTGAAACTTTTGGACTTCGAGGAACGTGAGCTGACTTACGATCCCTCTTTCGAGTTAATTGAAGAGGAAGACCTTGCTGCAACTGATGATCATGTGTCAAATGGTGAACCCGACCGAACCTACATTGTAGGCGATTCAGACAATACTAAGGGGCCATTCGACCATTTACATCCGTACTTGGCTAAAGTTTCCTCCAGCAAAGAGCTCTTCACTTCCGAAGAAAGATCATGTGTTCATGCAGAGTTTGATTTAGCTCCTTCGAATTTGAAATATTCCACTGGGGATCATTTAGCAATCTGGCCCTCGAACTCGAATGAGGATTTCAATCAGTTTGTCAAATGTTTTGGATTGGAGAGCAATGTTGAAAAGGTCTTTTCTTTGAAGGCTTTAGACTCAACTACACAGCTTCCATTTTTCAGCCCTATCACTTATGGGGCTGTGATAAGACACCATCTTGAAATCTCTGGTCCAATCCTGAGACAGGCTCTCAACTCGATTGCGCCGTTCGCCCCAAGCGAAGAAGCGAAAAAAAAATCCTTGTCTCTTGGCTCTGACAAGATCCGTTTCGCTGAGGAGATTCACAGCAAGTACTTGAATCTAGCCGATGCCCTTCTCGACATTTCGGATGGTGAACCATGGGATTCTGTCCCTTTTGTCTTTCTAGTAGAGCTCATCGCCCATTTGCAGCCTCGTTACTACTCCATCTCCTCATCTTCCTTATCAGAAAAGTCGAAAGTTCATATTACAGCTGTCGTGGAGGCTGAAAAGCATGATGGGAGAGTGATTACTGGAGTCGCTACCAACTTGATAAAAGATATCCAATTGACCCAAAATGGAAACACAGGTAAGAAGTTTGCCACTTACGATTTACAGGGCCCCAAAGGGAAATTCAAAGACTTCAAATTGCCAGTCCATGTCAGAAGGTCGACTTTCAAGTTGCCCTCCAATCCTTCAACTCCCGTTATTCTCGTTGGACCTGGTACTGGTGTGGCACCTATGAGGGGTTTCGTGAGAGATAAGGTTGCTTTATTGAATTCTTCTGACAACATAAAGCTTGGAAAAATTTTACTCTTCCATGGATGCAGAAGAAGTGACGAGGATTATCTTTACAAAGATGAATGGCCCTTGTATGCCCAGAAACTTGGGGATTCTTTCGAGATGGATGTTGCATTTTCACGTGATGACCCCCTCAAGAAGGTTTACGTACAAGACAAAATCAAGGCTAGAGCCGAGGAGATAAATAAGCTCTTAGAATCCGGCGCTTTCATCTACGTTTGTGGTGATGCGTCAAAGATGGCAAGAGATGTCCAAAACTGTTTTGTGCAAATAATTTCTGATCAAAGATCACTTCTGATGGAAAAGGCCACCGAATTAGTTCGCTCGTTGAAGGTCCAGAACAGGTACCAAGAGGATGTATGGTAGATACAATGTGGCATGATATAAGATAAGTTAGTATCTTGAGCAAAACCTCCAATAAGGATTGTAAGAGTCATATATACCTTCAAGTTGGGTCTCAATGTGCACCCAGTGCTCAAACTTTGAAGAAGATTTCAAATCCAAATCATAAACAAATGATTCTACCGAGTAACTATCAGCCTGGTTCCGCTGTTGAGCCTGGGACGCCTTGTGGCAACTCTTGCCTCTCGAGATCTTGATGAAGATCCCAACGTCTCGCAAGGTCATCAGCATAGAGAGCGCCTCCAGGACATCTTCCATAGTTCTCAAATTTTTAATCTGATCACAATCATTCCGAACCTCTTGTAAGTCCCGTAACCTTCTGAGCAAAGAATCCGGATCCTTGAAAAAAACGCATAGGTTTTCTTCAAGTTCAAATTGAGAGTCTCGTAGCCTTCTCAAGACATGATCGGGAATTTTTGACATCAAGTCCATGACACCAGCATGCACAGTTTTATCATGCAAGAAGTCAAGAGAGCAAAAATGCCTCTCAAAGCCTTTCAATTGATAAAGCAGACATGTTCTACAATAGTTGTTCTCGTTCTTGTAGAGCCATTTTGGCTTCATCTCAATTATAATGCTTTGAATTTTAGTGACATCACTGTTCTGTGAATTAACATGAATAGCGCAGTTTTTTGACAAAATGTATTTCTCGAATGTACCGTGTAGAATGTTGGAAATAAGAAATCCGTACACTTCATCTTTCATTATCTCAATTCTTGTATGCAACTGTGAGCTGAAACTTGTTGGCACATAGACCAATTTTGATTCGATAATTTCCTTCGGAAAATGTTTTTGGCACTTTGATACAATGAATTCGTGTAATTCACAAGTTGATACGTAGCTCAGAATGTCTTTCTGCATTCTTAATCTCAAAAGTTTTCCCTTGAGATTCACGTCCTTCCCCACATATCTGAAAAGACAATTTGCGTTACCATTTGCAAAATATACCCACTCATCTGGTGAGCTTACTTCGCCGACTTTCAACATTACTTCCTGAGAGTCAGGTTAACTACTGTGCGAATCTTGCTGTATTGACTACCGCTATATTCAGGATTAAACTTTAGTTTGCACTAAAACTTGACCGGGGCCACAAACTTTCAGGAAACCAAATGTTTTCCGCCTCTTAGGCCCGAAGAATAGCTTCATTCTGGAAAGCCAACTAAAATTGAAAAGACTTATTATTTTGGATACTTTTTTTTCGGCGAATGTAGGCCATTTGCTCGGAACCACTCTTGCAAACGAATTGTAAATAAAGAAAAAAGCAGGAGTTAATATGGAAGTTAATCTCCTAAATGCATGAATGTCTGATCTGGGAATCTTATCGAAGTAATAATTGGACTCAACTGAAGCGCAGGTTGCAATTAAAGCCTGCTCTTGTATGAATATCAGTTCACCTTCTTTCAAGCAATATTTCTGTATATTTCCACAACCCCTTGCGATAAAGAATCCAGTGCCTTCAACAATTAACTTCAGAGACCACTTTTTGATTGATAGATCAAGCCCCGTCCATGCTAGCAAATTCCTTGCGTTGGGAATAATCCATTTTTGAGTTTGGGAAACGGAGACGTAAGTCTGGTTTGGCAGCGCGTGTTCATTATTCGATAATAAGAGTGTGCAAGGAGTATCCAGCTTGATTTCTTGGTACCACATATCGCCAAGCTGAAGTGCCAATCTTCCCAGAAGTTTTCTGGCATCTCCTTTTATAAATGATACAGTGGTCAGATGGACATTTAGGCTAGAGCCTTGGGGTAATTGAACTTTGACAAATCCACCCGGGTTTCCCAAGGGCTTTATAGTGGGTAAATCTATGAAGGGCCCGTTTCCTGTTACCACGTGATTTGACTCAAGCCCAACACTAATTCCAGAGCTGAAAACGGAACGTTTAGCATTAAATGTGAGGATCCGGTTGACCAGCCAACTTCGGAACATTGTCACTGCCGAAAGAGATATAATGAGGCACGTTCGAAAAAAAAATCGCGGATGATTATCAAAATACTTATCAAGCGTGACATACACTTTTAATTCAGGATCTAAAATTTAGAATAATTAACGTTGGTTAGGCGCCTAAAAGTCTTCGCCAGTGAAATCTTGAATGATTTTATCAGCTTCTGCGATGACACTCTTCTCATCAGCGGAAAAGATGTCTGACGTTGCTTCACTCATGACTTGACTCAACGATTTAAAGTGTCTCCAGAGTCGTAAACCAGCCCTAAAATCTTGATCGAATTGCAGCGGGGTAACGCTATTAACGCTATTCAAGTTAATGTTGTAGGAAGGTTTGCTCACTTGTAAAATTGAGCCCAACAAATGAGATCTCCCGCATTTGATGCAATCGGTCATTGGCTTGCCGGACTTTCTCATTTTAAGGCAATACTCGAAATAAATCTCACTCATGACACCCAATAGGGTATTACTCAAATCTTTGAAGAATGGAATTTGCTTGATGATTTCATACCACTCTTTCTTCGAATCAGTTTCAATTTTTATTTTCTCTTCACGCACGATCGTGTCAACGAGACAAACTTGTATAGAATGCTGTATAGTCTCCTGAATAAATTTGAGTTGACTTCTGAAGCTAAGCAAACTCCTAGAAATTGGCCCTTGATAGTTGATGGGATGGATGTTAAATTTCTGAAGCGAAAAGATCCTCGAGATTAACGCAATTGCTTTTGATTCTTTCTGTGACAAATCTTTTCCTGTTGATCCATCTTTGAGGCTTTTGGGCACGCTAGGAAGAGAAGAGTCAGCCGTAAACAGAGTAAAACCTTCCTGTACACACAAAAGGTATAGCAAGAATAGTTGCTCTATCGAATCATCAGCCACATCAGAATTTGCCGAAAGAAAGTCCAGGAAAATTTGCCCATCTTTTGATAAGACGCCACTCTCATTTACTATTCCAATCAAAGATAATGCTCTCAAGAATGATGTCGCCACCAAGCCTCGAGAAACATCAACGCTCTTCGTTCTAGTAATGGCGGATGGGGAGGCCATTTTATCCCAAAACTCCCTATGCTTGAAAATTGAACAACTGTTAGAGGAAATATTCAATTTACTAAGCTTTTCGGAAACTGGTGGAATCTGCCGCTTGTTAAGCTCAATAGGTTGGTCTTTAAACCAGTAAAAGACTTTGATACGCTTAACTTGGTAGTACCTCGCGAGGAGCAGTGTGAGCATGTTAAACTGGGCGTCCAAAAGATCTTGAGATTTCATGGCGCTCACCATTCTTTTGTATACTTGACCGCCACCCAATTCGAGCGGAGGCCTCACGAAGTACGAACCCAGAGTTATCGCTTCAAGGAGTTTTATAGGGATCAAGCCAAGAGACTGATAAAAATAAATCTCCGACGGAAGTCTCTGCGATATGACAGAATGAAGACCCGAGGGAATGCGAGGCCTGCCCACATCAGAATCCTTTCCATTGGCGGACTTACTATCGACTATGTCATCTCCCCCAACTAATCCCAATTTTGCCATTTCAGTGATGTAAAGTTCAACTCGGCCGTCCAAATTTATGACTGGCATATATTTTATCGCCGCCTGACCCCTCTTGTACAAGTCGACTAGGAGAGGGTCATTTAACGTGGATATATAACCGAAAAGGTTTTTTGGCGTCGACCCTTTGAAGTTGACGTACTGAAAAAACATGTCTAGTGCGATTCGAAAATAGCTCAAATGCTGAACAGATGACATGTGATTGGTTGTAGGCAATGGGGGCAAGTTTGAGAATGTCTGTGGCTGTGCGGAGCAACCTACCATGATACTCAAATCAATAAATTGTCTCTCTGTTAAATTGAATTCATTGAGAACCTTTTGCTTGTCCACGAATCTAAAATCTTTGGATTGAAATTCCATACCTAGAATAAATTTGTCAACATTGGTAAGGAGGGTATCAGTGGATCCATAGATAGAGTCTATTAAGCCATTTTGATACATGTAAGACAACTGAAAGGAAGCATCATAAGGACTAATAATATAGTCGATGCCATTCTCAATGAAAAGTGATACGATGTCATTAATCATCGGATTAATCGGCAACGGCTCAAGATTGAGTCGAAAGGACTCACCTAAATAACCAAAGGGGTTTCCATTCATAATTGAGTGTTTTGAATTCAATCTGGCCCAAGTAGTCTCGGAATGTTGCTCTTGAGGAGTCAAAGAATTCTTGGGGGTACCTTGATCTCCATCGTTAATTGGAATTCCCGGTAATACAAAGATGGGGCGAATGTTAAACTCGTTAAATACTGTCATATCAGATTTAACGTAGCCACTCAATGAAGACGGGACACCGCCAATCCCGAATAAATATTGTTCTTTCTTGAAAGTATAAATTCGACTTAAGTAATGCTCGACGTCAATACCGATCGTTGCATTTTGAAGTATACTAATTGAGCTAGAATTGACAAGCTTACTCTCAAACAAGAGGGACTCGAGTGATTTTATTGGCATCTTGCTATTTTTTGTGTTGTATAACGACGATAATATCTATATTCCAGTGAGAGTTCACAAGTTTATAGCTTCATGTTGTATACAGGACAATAATCAACTGTTGTTAATTCCCTGAAAAAGAGGTACGCGCAACGCTGCGTAAATTTCGCAGTCGTGCAACGACATATACCACATCTGACATGCTTAACTACCAGTGTATTCCGTCATTTACAATGCCATGTTAAACGACCTGCACACCAAAAATCAAGCAAATACCTTCTTATCAGTATAAGATACGGGAAAAAATTGGTGCATTCAAGACTCTAATTCTGGCATTTATTGGGAGTACACATGTAGACAGAGTCTGAATAAAGTCTAACAATTAATTGATGTAAATGACGTGCAAAAAACCAGGAAAACAAGTTTAGCGAGAGAGCAACTATATCCCAAATATTAAAATTCAACTCCGAGTGAGAAATTCACAACAAAACTACTGGAAGCTTTATGCTCGCGGGCTTCGTTCTATTTGAAGTAAACAATCTGCTATCTTGAAATGATATAAAAAAAACTTCAGTCAAAACAGGCATACGTATTGTTAGGTGCTACAAAGTGGTGCTCATTCCACGGACATATTTGTCTTTTTCTTATAACTCTCAAATATACAAACTTAACATGCTCCGACTGAAAAATATTACACAGGCTGATACACTATTATCAACCTTCGAGTATACGTCTTCACTACTATCGAACTAGAATATGAGGCTTTCAGTAACTTAAAATTTGCAATTGATCTCCAGATATGGACTTCACCAGCGAGTGATACCCGTATATAAACTTATTTTTAGAATGTATAGTATGAATAGAAATTCAAAGTTTGGCTTAGCTAGATAGGAACTACAATCTCACTACTGTTTGCAATCACAAACCCTTGAATTTGTATGTTCAGTGAATGTCCTTCTTTGAATTTCCCCAAAAAGGGGTTAAAAAATACCATTCATGAGTACCGTTTAAGAAGTAGTCAAACAAGCTTCAAATATACAATTTCCCTACGAAAACAAAGTTGGCCTCAATATTGTAAAATATAAACCTTTTGGATAAATATTACTGCTATATCATATTAGTCGGAAATACTTTTTGACAGCATATAATGACACTCAGATTCGTTAAAATGTATTCCCAAAAAGGCTATAAGTGTCTACCAACTTTATATACTACATAAGCTTTAAACGTGTTTGCGCATTGTACTCTGTTGAATAGGAATGTTGGTTATGCCATCGTATAACTTCATGTATTTCTTGTGAATATAAAATAATAGGCTGGCGAACTCTCTGCTGGTAAGTTGAATATTTTACTGTGGACAAAACCGAGATATAGTACAACTTTGGCAGTGATTCACATATTTAAGACAGAGCATAAAAAGCTCAGCGATTGAAGTTCAAGAAAAACGCTCATAATTCTTTATTTGTGTTGGAAAAGAGTGTCCAGCATGAAAGAATAAGAGCCCGCTACACATGTATAAAAATATGGAAAAGATAAACATTACAGCAAGAAGAAAAGAAAAGTTAAGAAAAATCAATAGAGCTACTAAAACAATATAAGGCAAAAGTTGCTACAGGTGAAGTTCAGCCTCATATGTAAAGAAATAGAAGTAATATACTTGTATTTTATTTTTCATTAGGGATGTGATGATATCCTAGATGTTTAATTGATATTCATACTTTCTTATTTGCAGATCAATACAACAGTAATATATTGTGTTAATGATATACCACTTTGGAGAGCCAAGATCGAGGGTATTTCTTCTAGTAGGTGCTGATATCCGTTACAAATTACAATCGTGAATCAATACGTAAATATTTTTAGGATGTATTAGAATATTGATTAGAGACAAGTATTTTGTGAGTGTCATAAAATTCATTGGAGGCCAACTTAATCATTTTCGATTGAGGTTTCGGCCAAGTCAAATGATACGGATGTTGCATTAGAGCGTGAGTCTAAAACTCTTAATCCATCACTCGGTATGTCAAGTCCTTGTATTCTTCAGAAGTCTAGTCAGTGACAATAGCTCGACGCTATGTAAAAATTATTTTCCACAACCTTTAGAAGGAAATTACTTCAACCTAAATCTGTCTAAACATAACTTTTGTTTGACATAGGAAAATCACAATAGAACTCTCAACTCCTAGAAAGGCATTGACGAGAAGGAGAAATTGAGATCTAAATTTTCTCTAAAGCATCATTTGTAGCGCGTTCTATAAGCAAAGATGTTATAGAGATTGTCATGTACGGTAGAATCAGGTGCGTTATTGCAGATTATCTTTACGTGTAAGGGCAAAGGCGGTTGACGATTACGCAGCGACAGAATGGGTGCTCGTGGACGTAAATTTTTTACTTCTTTAAATTGTAACCGAAGCGTGTAATTATATTTGCTTGAGAATATCGAGGTCTTTTTTATTCAAGATCTTTTTGCATACGCAGAGGCGATTTCTGCGACCCCCGGCTTAAGATGTAAGGAAAGTCTGAATGTGATGGAATAGAGATCATTGTATTTTTTATTTGGTCTCTCAAACACTCCGGAGACGATCAAATGCTATGTAAATCTGCAAAATGGCTCTGCTCTTAAAATTATCAACAACGCTATGATTATCAAGATGTGATTCTACTTTTGCTAAAGAATTGGTAATACTGTTTGGTTCTTCAAAATTATTTTCTGGTATATAGTACGATCTGGCAATTTTGTGGCACATCATCTGACTGAAGCTATTCAATGATTTAGTCATGCTTGACCTAAGTGAAGCAACCAGCTGTAATTTAAAGATTCTATTAGTGACTATGTCAACTTTTCCAGGTAAGCTTTAATTCTTATCGACGCCAAAATATATCCACAAGCGGTCCCATTGATCTTTTTTGTGCAACATGGCTAGCACTAAGACCACGGGAAGCTGCCACACAGAGCACCAAAATAATTTACGGGCCTGAAAACTCGCAGATGCAACACCCTCTGCGGTACATGCAGCAGGAGATTTGTAGTTGGCTCTTTGTTGTCGCCAAAATCGAAAGGCGAGCAACGTGAGCCAGAAATTTGCTATACTTGAGTCAATAGGAAAGACCCAATCAGTGACGCCAAAATAGCTCATGCTAAAACAGATGGGAAACATCAAAAGTGAGTACCTTAATGCAACCCTTGCATTGAGTCTCGGGTTTTCGGCAGCTGTCATGACATAGCCGGCTTTTTTATATTGATCAGCGATATTATGAGACAACGAATTGAAATGAGGAAACTGCCACGCATAAAGCAACGCAGCCAAGCACCATCCACCGGGGTGAAATAGCGTAGTTGATGCTGCCCAGCCCATTAGCGGCGGTATGGCTCCCACTATGGCTCCGACCCACGTGTTCACGATAGATCGGCGTTTAAGCGATGTATAGATCCAACCATACAAGACTATATTTGAAAGACCAAGAATCGCAACTGTCGAATTGACACCAGCGTATAGAATTGATGTTCCGAGAAGCCCACATGCGCCCGCGAATAGAAATGCCTGCTTTGGTGAAATCTTCCCTGTGACAACGGGTCTTAGTGATGTTCGACTCATTCTTTTATCGAATTCAGGCTCCCGACCCATATTAATTGCGTTTGCCGAGCCTGAACATAATGCAGTGCCTATAGTGAGGTATGCCAATTCCGCCACTGATAAAGAATTAGGGGAAATTGCATAAGAGCAAATGGAACTTAGGGTGACTAATATAGTAAGATTTGGCTTTGTGAGTTTCAAATATTGTCCCAAGATCTTCTTTGGGCCTATCCTCTCATTAGACCTGTTAGCCGCCTCTTTAGGAATTATCTCGAATGGCACGACCTTTGATATTGTGGATGAATCTTTGCGGATCTCAGAGGACAGGAGGGCATCAGCTTCCTGACATGTCAATATCTTACCCGTAAATTTGTTGAATTTTTGATTGTCAATATTGCTTGCCTCTGTACTTTTCAAGCGATAATTATCAATTTCATGGGATCTTTTTGGGACAACCCTATAGTTTTTCTTCCGAATCAAGGTCACATTGGATATGAAGTTCTGCTCTAGGAGTAAGTCTTTTTTGAAGTTGGAAAAAAAGAAGTTGAAATTTGAAACATAGTTGAGTTTTGAAAACCCGAACAATTTGTGAGACATTCCTTGGCTGTGGATGTCTGCTAGAATTCCTTCAAGCTAATAATTAGTGACAAAAATACACGACTATGTAATGGTTTTGAATTATCGCGACTTTAAGAAAAAAAATCGGTCCTCTGTTCAAGCTCCTGCAGAACACGACTTTGCCTCGTTAGATTTCTTATTTTCTAACTTATTTTCGATCAAATCGTGAAATGCAATAATTGATCTAACGAGGGTGCTTATGTATACCATCATCAATCCGTCATTAGTTTTCACTGTGAACGCCGTTGCAAGTGGATTAGAGGAATTTCCAATACTATCAACGGCGGTCCCATCGAAAGCTTTCTCGGTTTCACCTGAGCCATAAGCTAGATTTGGTAACAAATTGAAGACATTTTGTAGCTTTCCCAAAATTGAGTGATTGATAGGGAGCTTTTTCTCTTTCACTTTCTCGAGGTATCCAGCGATTTCCCTCAACTTCTGATGTAATCCCAAAAGAGATTGATAACTTTCTGTCACCCTCAAAGATAAGTTTCCGGCAGCGTGATCTCTTATATCTCTTAATAAATGTTCGACTCCAATCTCCTCTGCCTCTTCCGCTTCGATGAAAGATGGTACATGCACAAAAGTTCTCTCTGCTTTAGAACCGTCGTGCTTTATATCATCCACGGCAAAGTAAGCATCTGTGGGAATCCCAACTGGACGAGGTTGTACATCAACAATAACCAACAAAGGATTGCTTGTGTACATCCTGAAAACATCGTTTATTTTCAAGTCTGAAGCTTTGAGTTTAGGACCTGAATGGTACCAGCCAATCAATTTTTCCTTTGCGTTTATCTTCTTGAACATTTCACACATCGATTCAATGTAGTTGTGGTCTAAGAACCAGACGGACGGATTCTTTTCGTCCTCTTCAAATGGAATGGCAAATGAGTTTGTAACCCTTATAGTATCGAAGGATTTATCACCCAAAAGCACACCAACAACCCTCTTCTTTGAATCTTTTGCAACTCTGTCATAATGATCCGCGACTGACAACAACACCAATGGTGAGACTGTCACAGTCTTCTGCAAAAATGATGCTTCGTTGCTTATTGTGGTCATGTCCGGCTAGTGGCGTGCTGTATATTTGCTCGCCGGTGTCTTTCGCCTTCGGTCAATAGTGCGCGCACCACACGTACTGACAATCTTTAATAGCGTTAGACGTCAGAACTTACCATGTTTGGCCAAGTAGTGATTGGTCCTCCTGGCTCAGGAAAGTCAACGTACTGTCATGGAATGTACCAGTTCCTTTCAGCTATAGGCCGAAAATGCTCAATAGTCAATCTAGATCCAGCAAATGAGAACCTACAGTATCCAGCATGTGCATTCGACATTCGAGATTACATCACTCTAGAGGAGATTATGGAGACGCAAAACCTTGGGCCAAATGGGGGGCTTATGTACGCACTTGAAAGCTTGAGTGAAAATGCAATGGAATCATTCTTGCAAAGTTGGAACGATTTAGGTAAAGATAGCTATTTGTTATTTGACTGTCCCGGTCAAGTGGAGCTCTTCACGCATCATGACTCTTTCTTCAAAATCTTTCATCGTCTCGTTAAACATTCCGATGCTAGGCTCTGCGTCGTACTGTTGGTCGACTCCATATATTTAACTAGCCCCTCCCTGTACATATCGGTCTTGTTACTCAGTTTGCGCTCCATGCTTCAGTTAGACCTTCCACATATAAATGTCGTATCAAAAATCGACATGCTTTCGTCTTATGGAGAATTAGCTATGAGGCTCGATTATTATACAGAAGTTCAAGATTTACGATACCTCGGAGCCTTTCTTCGCAAAGAGTCGCCCCTGGTTTTAGGTCAAAATTTCGTTCGCCTCACAGAGATGATCGCTGAGATAGTTGAAGATTTTAATTTAGTCTCCTTCGAGGTTCTTGCAATAGAAAACAAAAAGACCATGATCAGCTTGCTTCAGTGTATAGACAAGGCTGTCGGTTATACTTTTGGAAGCACTGAAATTGGCGGAGATCTGGTCTGGAGTCAAGCGATAAGGAATAGTAGCTCTGCAAATGATGAGCTAGGAGACATTCACGAGAGATGGATAGAACGTAAAAGTTACTTTGATGAGTTAGAGGAGAAAGAGGATCAGGAACTACGCAAGGCCTCTGACCAAGCGGAGGAAGGCATGTTTTGATTATGGATCATTATCAATTTGTTAACTTAGCTATAATACTAGTTTTGATGCAGTGGAAACATCTTCGTCGCCGTCGTAACTCTCTAGAAAACTAACAAGCGACTTCTTGTAATCTTGAATTTTTCTCTGAAGTTCCGGAATCATTCGTTTTGCCTCCGCAAGCACTTCCTTTTGTTTCTTAATTTCATATTCATCTGAGTTGGCTAATTTCATGCTATCGAGTACATCTTCTTGTTCTTGAATTTCAGTCGAGTAGTAATCTTTTTCTTTAATTAATCTTTGTAATGCTTTCACCTTTATCTCTAATTGAGTTGGGGCCATTGTGGTGTAACGTGTTGTTACTTCGAGATGTGTTCGCGATACTTTCATGCCTTATAAGAAACGATACCTTTCGTCGTCAGTCCTCGAAATCAAATTGTCATGCCATTGATGAAACGATCGCCGTGCTGTGCTAGAAGTGATTAATGCAACACTGTTTAATTACTACTTAAAACACATTGTGAATTAAATATTTGTGTCCCGAGTTTAACATTTGCTAGTTGCTGGTAAATTTAACACAATTTTACGAAGTTTTCAATCTTCGAAAAACATTCTTTCACTTTATCGTAGCTTTCTCTTGACTCATTATGTTCCGATTCTTTGAAGCATATAACGGGGGTCACCGTTAAAATTTTCTTCTTCTAGTTGGGGAAAAATTCCTTACCTGACTTATCTCACAGGTGTTCAATTCTTCAAAATTTGCCTTCAGTGTTGATTTAATAGAAAGTCCAGCAGGCATGACAATTTAATTGTACTTAAGCTTGTATGAGGGTTTTGGGACTATCGGCTAGCCAAACAAACTTTTTGTCACTTCATCAATTCGTACCCATTCTCGCGAAACGCATCTCTTTTTCTTTGTTGTATTTTGCAATGATTGAGCCAAGTATTGCTGAACTCTCAGAGTCTCTCGGAAAGAGTCTTGAATCTTTGCAAGCTTCCTTAAAAGACTCCGACACAAAAATACAGGATGCGAGGCGGATTGCTGATCATCTCGCTGAGAGTATGGGCCCAGCCTCAGAAGATGTCCTTATCGAGCTCGGTGGCGGGATTTGGGCTCAAAAGAATCGAAAAGAAGCAGTTGAGTTTTATAAAAGAACCGAAAAAAGGCTATCAACTGCTCATGATTACATCGAAGCGAATATTCAAGGAGCTAAAAGAACTTTGGAAGGCATAGAAAGTTTTGATAGAATCTTTCAAACGCAAGGGGAGAAGAGAGAGATTAGCTGTGAGGGTTTGCCAATTGTCGATATTCAAGAGAATATGGATGAAGATGGTAATGTGATCCAAGTGAAATTGAACGACAAAACATTTACTGCTTTCTCGGAGTCCAATGACAAATCATGCTCGCAAAGTAAAGCAAGTAACAGAGAAGAAGAAATTGTGGATTTTGCGCAGATTAAAGAGCTCTTAGAGGATATGGAGCTTCAGGTGAGAGAGAAAAATCCTGGCGCTGAGCTAGAGGATGTTAGACTAGCCGATAAGATTCAGGAATCTAACATCGCTGCCAAATATGGTGTAGACCGGGAGATTTCGTCAACAAATTTGGGACCTAGTATAGATACAGAAGGAATGTTGGAGCTAGAACTTATAGCAAACGACATTGATATGGAAGATGATTTGACACAAGAGGAAGGTGAATTCGAATACAGCTTGCAAGACTCAGAAGAGGATATAAGTGATTCCGATGATGATTTTGATAAGCACTTTTCACTCCTCCCTAGCTCTTCAAGTCACCATGATCGCCTATGGCAGGAAGTGCAAGATGTCAGGAACAGATTGACTCAAGATATCCCACAAAGTAGTGGTAAGAAAGTTCGTTTCAAAGAGACACTTGAAATCAAGGAGGTTGAAGATGTTGGAAAAATTTTGCGTGATATAAAACCAGAAAAACAATCCGTTCTGCGTTTCAAAGAGAATTTGATTTTATCCGGCCGCTGCGGATCAAGTTCATCATCCAAAAGTTCGTCCTGCCAAGACGAACGCCAAATGGATAGTTTGGCTAGCCACCAAGAAGAAGAGGTGACGACAGATGTAGTCGAGAATCCACCCAATGCTGCGTTTTCCGAATCAAATTCTTATCGCAACACTAACGGAGTTTCGAGTGAGGAGTCAACAGACAAGATTCCAAGAAGATCCAGGTTTAAGACGTCAAGAGTCATTGAAGCGAATGATACTGCAAGTGCAAAAGTTCATCAAACTAGTTCGACAATTGATAAGGGGGATAATAAGAGTTATGAAGTTAAAACCCGCAGCCCTCCCCCCGAGAGTTTCACTCTTGATGACACTGGTGAGTTTGAGAAGCTAGAGAAAGAAGTGGCGAGGGACCGTGATAGAGAAGTCACATCCAAATTTAAGAAGATGATAAACCAAAATCCAAACCAAAAACCACGAGAAAAACATCTTAGCCCTCTCTCATCAACCATATCGATAAAAAAAAAGGATGCTTTCGAAGATAACCTGTCGAATGGTAGAATTTTTTCCGAAGAGAATAGTGAGCCAAACTGGTCACGAGAGAATACCCAAGGATTGATTACGGCTTATAATTCCGGCTTATTTGACGACGATATAGAGATAAATGGTCCCCTTGTTAATGAATTGGGGGATTTTGAAAGGCTCAATTCATTGATCCAGTCGATGCCTAAGTCAGAGATTAAAGAGGATGATAATGTGGATGATGTAGCTGAATGCGACGCAGCCGAAGATCTTGATCGAATAAGCTCGTGCTCTGATCCAGTTTCCAGCGACAGTGATGACGAGACTGTCATGAACGAAATTATCGAGAACGAGTACAATCCCTTAAACTGGGAGACCGAAGACGATGATTTCAAGATAGAGCAGGATATTACACAGCGCGAGGTTGAAAACAACTACTATCGGTTGAGGCAGAAAATC
Organism: Metschnikowia proteae; assembly: GCA_002370515.1. NCBI lineage: Eukaryota > Fungi > Ascomycota > Pichiomycetes > Serinales > Metschnikowiaceae > Metschnikowia > Metschnikowia proteae. The sequence goes on along the minus strand of NKYY01000023.1, from coordinate 134,808 downwards.
TTTGCAGAGTTTGGGAACGATATTGATGCCGGAGATAATTGATAGTCACATTTTAGTCCGAACCAGACTATCTTGTATACCGGATAACTATTGTTTAGTAAGCTATATTTCTTACCGCACGGAGGCAAGAGAGAGCAAGATGAAAGCTATCATCAAATAAGACTTGTGTGAATAATTGGTGATTTCCATGCTACATGAATCACGGCTTTATGAAACTAGGATAAATCTTAAGGAGATATACAAGACAACGTTACGAAGTTTGGCATTCTTAAGAGGGCAAAATGTATGACCAAAAAAGAAAGTACAACTAAAAGAAAAAAGAAACGCAGATATATGTTTGTACATTGTAGTCTTTGCTCGAATGACTTGAGGCTTTTGTGTGTCCGATCCGAATGATAAGGAACCGGCAAAAAATATTCACATGATAGCTGCGACTATTTGCAAATTTTTTATGCCTGATCCCGAATATTTTTTAAGATTGGAATTACCTTTGCACTGAATAACAATAAGCCACTCTTGCGGTCAAATTTTTATTTCAATTCTTAATCTCATGATCATGTGTACAATTTCCCGGGTTTCCAGGTTCGGCGTTAGTCGCACGTTAGCCAATGGCAGTATTCCCACTGTTCACCTCCTTTGATTTGTGGATCTCTGCGTGCGAATGTCCGAGAATCAAACCCCAGGGCTGGCTAGCATGAGAATAGCATAGATATCTAAGCAAAAACATCATTACGACTGCAGATTCATATTCGAGAGAAATCGAAAAACAGAACTTGTTACTGCCACTATTCATACTTTAATTTACCCAGAGTGGTGCATTTTTACATTGGCTGCTGCGTTGGCCCGAGAAATACTGCATATGTAGATGCACGAGAGGACAACCCCAAGTTTGACTATAAATAGCGAAGCTTTCTTTGAATATTAGTTGAAGAAGCTGTTCAATATAAGAAAGAACTGATATCAAACCAAATTTTTTCTTAGCTTTTCGATTAGTGCATTGGCATTTATTATTTTGTTGGCACACAAACAAGATATTTTGGGTACATATAACTTTTTTGGAAACCTGCATCCCCGCTTAACTCAATCACGTAGGTAGCTCATTACTGCTACTACACCGTTTATTCCACACATTCATCGCTCAAATATCCAAGAAATGTCAGCGCTTTTGAGACAAAGAGTCAAGTATGCTCCATACTTGTCGAAATTGAGAAAACCCGAAGAATGTATTGAATTATTCAAAAATGGCCAGTATCTCGGATGGTCCGGCTTCACAGGTGTTGGAGCTCCCAAGGCCGTGCCTAAGGCGCTCGTCGACCACGTGGAAAAAAACAATTTGCAAGGTAAATTGGCCTTCAATTTGTTTGTTGGAGCTTCAGCAGGCCCAGAGGAGTCGAGATGGGCTGAAAATTCAATGATCTTGCGTAGATCACCACACCAGGTGGGTAAACCCATCGCTAAAGCTATCAACGACGGAAGAACGATGTTTTTTGACAAGCATTTGTCAATGTTCCCTCAAGACTTGACTTACGGTTTCTACACAAAAGATAAAGAGAATGATTTGCTCGATTACACTATTATTGAAGCCACAGCAATTGCTGAGGATGGATCAATCATTCCAGGTCCTGCTGTGGGCGCTTCACCTGAAATGATCTCTGTTTCAGATAAGGTGATTATTGAAGTGAACACCAAAACGCCTTCTTTTGAAGGGATGCACGACATAGACATGCCCGTGAACCCACCTCACAGACAACCTTATCCACATACCACTTGCGATTACCGTGTTGGAGTTACGTCGATTCCAGTGGATCCATCCAAAGTCGTCGCAATCGTTGAGTCCACTACTAGAGACAAAGTGCCGCCAAACACCCCCTCCGACGAGACCTCGAAGAAAATCGGAGCCAACCTCGTTGACTTTTTCGAACATGAAGTAAAAATGGGAAGGTTACCAGATAACTTATTGCCTATCCAATCGGGAATAGGAAATATCGCTAATGCTGTGGTCGAAGGATTAGCAGAGTCAAAGTTCAAGAACTTGAATGTTTGGACAGAGGTCTTGCAGGATTCTTTCCTTGACTTCTTTGATTCTGGATCATTAGACTTCGCAACTGCCACATCTATCAGGTTGACGGAGGCGGGTTTCGACAGATTTGATGCCAACTGGGATGAATTCTCCAAAAAGTTGTGTTTAAGATCGCAAGTCGTGTCAAACTCTCCTGAAATTATAAGAAGACTCGGTGTCATTGCCATGAATACCCCCGTGGAAGTTGACATTTATGCTCATGCTAATTCAACCAATGTTATGGGGTCCAGAATGCTTAACGGTTTGGGTGGGTCAGGAGACTTTTTGAGAAATGCTAAGTTGTCAATAATGCATACACCCTCAGCCAGAGCCTCCAAAACTGACCCGACTGGACTTTCGTGTGTGGTTCCTTTCTCTCCACACGTTGATCAAACTGAGCACGACTTGGACATCATTGTGACCGAACAGGGCTTAGCTGATTTGAGAGGTATGGCCCCTCGGGAGAGGGCCATCGAGATTATCAACAAATGTGCCCACCCAGACTACAAGGATCAATTAAGGGAATACTTTGATAGAGCTTGTTTCAATGCAAGAAAAGCAACTTCATTGCATGAACCTCATATTTTGAAAGACGCCCTCAAGATGCATATCAACTTTCAAGAGAATGGTACTATGAAGTTGGAATCTTGGGACAAAACATTTTAAGCCTGATTCTAGTCACGAAAGCCCCCGATTTACATATCTGAAAATACATTGTTTAAGATACACATGAGCGTAGGTGTGTCTCGACTCAAGATCACGTGACGGGTGCGTATCTTCTAGAAAAATTCTCGAATATATTAGGAGTCTTCAATTTCCTGTTCACGCTTCAATCCCGATCTCAATGATACGCTTCACAGCAAGACCTTGCAATTTCACAAAGGTATACTCTTGTAGAAAACTAAACCCCAGACAATTTCATACCTCCAATATCAGCTTAATTGATTTTGACCCTTATAATGTTTTAGGAGTGGATAAGGGTGCAAGCGCATCTGATATTAAGAAAGCTTATTACCAACTTGTCAAAAAACACCACCCTGATGTCAATAAAGAGAAAGGGGCAGAGAAAAAGTTTCATAAAATTCAGGAATCTTATGAGTTGTTAAGTGATAAAGAAAAGAGGGCTCAATTTGATCAATATGGAGGAGCGGCATTTGATGCAAGTGGCAACTCTAATCAATTTAATAACGGAAACCCTTATGGAAACTCTGGAAACCCATTTGGCGGCCAGGGAAACCCTTTCGGTGGAATGGGATTTGATTTCGAAGATTTGTTCAAGGAAGCATTCAATGGGGGTGCAAGAGGACAGAGGAATGGAAGAGCTCAGTTTGTCTCGGAACACGTGGGTGACAATGTCGAGGTTCTTAAATCAATAACATTCAAAGAAGCTATATTTGGGGCAAAGATCAACGTTAGTTATAAAGCTGTCGATTCCTGTCATACCTGCTCAGGCTCAGGTATGAAGGCCAGCAAGAAGAAAAAAACCTGCCCTACATGTCACGGAACTGGACAAAGTACGCATATCATCGGAGGTTTTCAAATGGCCTCCACTTGCAACACATGCCATGGAACGGGTGTAACTATCAAGAAAGGAGATGAGTGCTCGACTTGTCGTGGTGCAGGGGTTGAAGAAGTACCTAAGTCTAGCTCTGTTGACTTGCCATGTGGAATTGCTGATGGATCCAGAATCCGTATACCGGGGGGCGGAGACGCTCCTTTCATCACACAAGATGCCTATAATAAATCCAGAAAGGGTGACCTCATTATCAGAGTCAATGTTCAAAAAGACGAAGTCTTTCAACGCTCGAATAACGATATCATTCTAGACCATGATGTTTTGATGACCACAGCAGCTTTAGGTGGAGAGATCGTTGTCCCTACCATTGATGGCCAAAATATAAAGTTGAAGGTGAGACCTGGTGTTCAAAACGGAAAGACTCTCACAATCCCTGAGAAAGGTGTACCACGGAATCGAAATATGAGTAACCGTGGTGATATGAAAGTTGTTTTGAACGTAAAGACACTAGTTCCGGAGACGCCTGTACAGACTGCATTGTTTGAAGCTCTCGCGGATGCCTTCAATGATAAAAATGCTAAAAGAACTCATGCTGACTGGAAATTAGACACAGATGAGGATGCAATCGAGTCAATCGACGAAAAAGACTTACATCCATCTAAATTGCATAGAATAGGAAAAATGCTTGGCAAATTTTTCAATCTCAAGGATGATGCTAGGAAGTGATAAAAGTCAAAACCATACCATATTGTACATAGAGGCTAGACACATATAGATATTTTGATAGATTACATTTATCCATAGTGTATGATTGGTATTTGACGTGGCTCAAGCGAGACTTGGATGATAGCTTCGGTGCTGCGTCCCACCTGCATACGGAGGTCCGTATACGATGACCTTGTTTCTTAAATGGGACATGCCTTTCGAAAATTTACGTTCAATCACTTTAGTTGGAGTTTCAAACTCAGTTTAAGCAAGATAAGTTGCCGATATCCATTTTCAATTAATAATATGTATGTTTTCAATCAATTTGGAGCGCAGACTCAACAATTATTCATCAACAAATAGAGATCAAGTGACTCACGGATCAGTTTCACTTAAGTTGTAAATTAGTGAAGGAATAAATTCACACATGTGTCGAATCAGCATAACATGGCAATTTCGAAAGATGGTATGCGCCGGTGGTAATATAGCAAGTCGGCCCCCCTCACTGCTTACAAGTATCTGAGGGTTAGTAATTTTAGCAGTTTCAAGAACATTGTGTGCTGTTTCTTGAGACATAAATTTATTACATGTTATGAATTTTTGAGGGCTCTTTTGAGTTATAGTTTGTGTAACTCCACGGAAGAGTGAAATTCTTGTCTTGCTATTAAAAACAATGCTATATGTCCGTTTTTAAGAGTAACGAATTGCGTTTTGCGCATGGTTTTGCCAGGAATTTGATACAAAAGCCTCGTTAAAGCTCGTGTCGTGTTAGGAAATTTCTCTTTTATTTAGATACTAACTATTTCAGGCCCCATAAGGAGGGTAACGGCTTCGATTTGGCCGCATTGAATGCTCACTAAGGGTCTACCTGACTTCAATTCAGAAATTCTTCTTAATGTTAATGGTAATATATATTCCAAGCAACATGCATTCACATAATAGTGTTGTAACAGAAATGCTATTTTGTTGCTGCTTCTGCTCCAACAAAGCTGGTGAGAATTAGAAGCTCAAAAAGCCGAAAAAGCTCTATCATTTGAGCTTGCATCACACCAGAAACCGGCCCGATGCAATGACATCCGAACGAACAATAAAGGTTAGACTCAACAGAATGCTAAACTCTTAGTTTAAATTGCTCCACAATCGTACGTTTAATAAGATTTTTGAGGTATCGGATATCCATTGATTTTGCCTCCAACTTTTGCGCTTTCATTTTCAGCGACTAGCTTGGTAGGCACACCACATCATCCGAGTTTGTATTCTTTGAACATGGTGTAGTTGTTCAAAGGCAATTCGGAATTGAACTATACGCGAGCACTATAAACATCACGCCTGAAATAGAATATAAGTCTACTTAACTGAGACTTTTGAGAAGATGACAAAGTCTTCAAGGAGGAACATGCATACCAGGTCATTTCACGTTAATCAAATACCTAAACAATCACATGTATCAGATACATATGTACGGGTCCTGGGGCATTTCGAACGTGACAAACTAGCGGGATTTCAAATCGTTCAAAATTTTGCAAAGTTCTTGACCATCTTCTGCTGTCTTCACTTTGAGAACGTAGGTATCAATCTTAGTCTCTGCATTGGCAACAGGAACTCTGACCAAGGATCCGTTACCCATGGTGGAATATGACAAACTCTTGATCAAAGACACGTTCAAAAGAATTCTTAGACTTCCGTCGGCCCTGATCAATACTCTACTTGAGCCCTTATTTTCTGCATGCAAAACTTTCAACTCTCCCTTGCCCAAAGTTTTGTAAGGGTTTTCCTTATCTTCGGCGTTAAAAAGCATGAGTTTTGTCTTTCGTTGAAACACAACTGTTTCAGACTCTTCGCCAGTCTTTGTATCTAACTTTTCATCACTAAGTGTAGCAACTGGTGTGAATTTTATGTTTGGATTCTCATCATTTTCGTCAACACATTCCACTTGCAGTGTAGCGTCTCCATTGAGTTTGGAACTATTAAGAGTTGGCACCTGATCGTCTGTCTTCTGCGAGCCAGTCGTAGAATTAAATATAACTGGCGCAGACCCACCGAAACTAAAAGGTTTCGGACTTCCAGTACTTTGATCATTTAGATTGCTGCCGAATTTGAAACTATGCAATGTGCTTCCTTCCGCAGAATCTTTTGGTACGGAATTAAAGCTGAAAAGGGGCTTGCTCTTTTCGGTCCCGTTTTGTGTAGCGTCAGAACTGACCTTGGCACCAATAGTCACTTGATGAGAATTTTCGTCGGGAACGGTGTTTTGGCTAGCCTTCTCTGTTTCCTGCGGTTTTGATTGTTGTTGCCCAAATTTGAATAAAGTTGGTGCCAGAAACATGCCGGGCGCATTTTCACTAGACTTTTCTTTTTGAACATGTTGGGTGTTAAAGCTTGACTTTGAAGTGGAACCAAAGGCTACTTTCGTATTGTCACTCTCGCCATTGCTTCTCGTCACTTTGGATCCAAAAAAGGGTATGTCAGATTTTTGTAAATCACTTTGCTTCGCTGAATTGTCCGTTTCAATCGCTGCCTCTTTATCCGAAAGCTTAAAGACAGGATCTTGAATTTGCTTATTAAAAGTAAAAGTGGGGCCTTTCAATTCGATTTCGGAATCAGAGTCTGAATCCATTTTTTTAAGGTCAGCCTTCGCACCGAAAGTGAATGGAGATTTTTTAATTGTAGGTTTGGTGCTCAACTTGAATTGGGGGCCTTGAATTTTTATCTCTTTCTTTTCGTCGTCAGAATCATCGCTCTCGCTTGTGATTTTCTCCTGTGGGATCGCAGACGTTATTGTTTGAGGTTCACGCGGCGATGCATTAAGCCAACTCTTTGTCTGAGAGCTAACAGCATCACTTGTCGCTTGTGTGGCCTTTGGCTCGGTCTCACTTTCGATATTTTTGTAGTATGTGAGGTACATGTCCACGATGGGTCTAAAATCAGCAACGCCCTCATCAACCTTTACCTTTTTCACGGAATTTTGAAACGAGATGCTCAAGGCTTTGAGTTTAGCGTCTCTCACCAGATTATCACGACCAAGCACATTCATTTTACCGAAGGTGGGGGCAGGTTTGGTTTGAAGATTGAAAGTTTTGCCTTTCGGCTTCAATATTTTTCTTTTGGCCAAAACATCAGACGAAGCAAAGCTAGGGGCATTATTTTCATGGTCATGAGAATCCCCTGCTGTTCCGTCCTTCGTAATTTGCTCCTCGGCGCCTCTCTTGGCCATTTCGTACTTCCAAATTGATTGCGTAGTTGCGAGTTCATTTGGCTCATTACCACAAAGTAGGGCTCGAGCCCCAAAATATCCCTTAATCTCGTGATGAGTATTTTCACACTTTTAAGAGCGCGCTTTAAAACTTCGCGTGCCCTGTCGTTAAAATCGGGCACGTGATGTACTAAGCGCAGTCCCTCGGCCGGGAAAAAAAAAGAGGAAAAGAATCGATACAGAGTTTTTTCCTAATCTATATCGAACTTTTGAATCAAAGTATGTAATAAATAGCTAAGGTGCTTGATTAATTGAAAAGAACATCTGGTACATGGGTGACGGGAGCGATGCATAGGATTCCTCCTCATTGAATGGTTTGGGCCGTCAAAGTTTTGAGGGGTTACCACAATCTGTGATGAAGTGAGGTCAGATCAAAATACGACGACACGACTTCAGTACATTCAGTATTATTTTTACCCATCAAATTTCTTTGAAAGTGCCCCTTATATTGTGCCACCAGAGATTTGTATACTAACAATTTAGATGGCTCCAAAGATTCAACAGACCAAGGCCGCTAAGGCCGCTGCCGCTTTAGCCGGTGGTAAGAAAGGTAAGAAAAAGTGGAACAAGGGTAAGGTTAAGGACAAGGCCCAGCATGTCGTTATCTTGGACCAAGAGAAGTACGACAGAATCATGAAGGAAGTTCCAGGATTCAAGTACGTCTCTGTCTCTGTTTTGGTTGACAGATTGAAGATTGGTGGCTCTATGGCTAGAGTTGCTTTGAGACACTTGGAGAGCGAAGGCGTCATTAAGCCAGTCGTCAAGCACTCCAAGCAAGCCGTCTACATTCGTGCTTAATTAGTATAATCTGTACATTCAATCAACGATCAGTGAAATCCGAACTATGTAGGACCAGATCAGGGCAGCTATAGCACTAAGACGAGGGCACAGAAATTTTAATGATTCCGTAGCCTGCATCGTGCCTCGCCTTCGAGACTGAAAGCAAAATCCTTGCTCACGAAGGTCATGTTTGGCGTGAGACCATGTGTCAATGCGATACAGAAGAGAAGCTTCTTGAACTTCGGTAAGTTCAGCGGAGAAGAAAAGATTTACAAAATAACTAAGAAGATCAGCGTTCCGTCTAGCCTACTATATAGTGTAGTGGCCGATGTGTCCAAATATGAAGAATTCGTTCCGTTTGTTACCAAATCATTTGTCAATCAATATGACAAGGAATCAGGGCTTCCGACTGAAGCTGGATTAAAAGTGGGCTGGAATGAATATGATGAGAAGTTTGTCTGCAAGCTAAAGTGCATTGAAAACCAACTGCTCGTTGCAGAATCTGCCACTATACTGCTATTCGAATACTTGCACAACGAGTGGAAATTTAAGGAGGTGAAGAGTCGATTTACTAATGAGGCATCAACTGTTGTTGATTTCAGCTTAAAATATAGATTTAAGAATCCTCTTTATAATACTGTCTCCTCTATGTTTCATGATAAAGTTAGTAAGATTATGATGAAAGCATTCGAGGATCGTGCTATTGAGTTAAAAATCAAAGAAAAGCTCAAAGACAGGCTTAACAATTGAGATGTGGAAGCTACAAAGCACGGATACAATCTTTTATAATATGAGTTTGCGTTTCGCTCACAAAATTTTGGGTATGAGCGAGTGTGGCCCGACACTATATTCTTTCAAGTTGTGATGCGGTATTCTTGCCAAAGAAGCGTCAGGGAGATTATAAAGTGAATGTTTTCCGCCTGATTTCCGTCTATTATTGAGAGCGGAAATTGATAAAGTGGATTCTTCGCCCAAGTCGCTGAGAGATGAATAGCTAGATTCACGAGTCTGATACCGATTCCTGACGAAGACAGTAGTCAAAGGTGTCATTGTCGTTGGTTTGACAAGCACTTTATTGACCCAGTTGTCATCAAATGCAAGTGGCCTGATACATTTCAAACAATTTCTCAAATAGCGTCTGCGGCTTTCATTTTTCACTGTAGGTGCCCACTTTTCGTCCTGGGTTATTTGCTCGCTTTGAGGCTCCTCTGTATATTGCAGAACAAGGTATTCATCGAAGTCATTTTCAAATTCCTCGTCTTCATCCGAACCACGAATGTCACTCATATTCGGTAAATCTCCTTCACTGTCCTCTTCGTAAGCCCTTACATGAAGTATGTCTGATTCCTCACTCACAAATTCATCATCTGAGTTGCAAGCAAAAGTAGCACAATTTATCATTGAAGTGGATCTTTGGTGATTGCGATTAGAACCTTGGGCAGCCAACGATGATGTTGCGGTGGGGGGCTTCCGTAATTCGCTTTGCTCATGAGACGCCTTAATTGCTTTGGAAGTATTAAGAGCAGTGGGGGTCACAATTTTGGTCTTCAATCTAGAAAATTTATTCCTCAAACTTGAACAGCTTGAACTTTCAATCAAAGGTTCAGAACGAGACCTCATTCGCCGCGTTACAACATCATTGAAAAAGGGGGTATTCCTAGAGGAAAAGGTAGACCGTCTTCTCGGCACTGTTCTATACTTCGGAATCTCTCTCTCTGTCAAGTCTAAGGAAACGTCTTTACCAATTGAGAATGCAAAATTCCATTCGATCAATTCCTTAGTCGACGCAAAACAAAGCAAAAACTGTTCATTTTCCAAACGAAGCCTCAATACATTTGGTTTTTTGGTATAGTCATTAGCCAAGCCTATCTTGGCATATTGCAAGGAGTAAGAGCGTAGCAACTTTTTCTGCTTGCAAACTTTAAAAGCTTTATGAGCAGGAGCCAGGGTAAAACTGCAATTCAATGGCTCATCAGGATCCAGCTGCTCCATAGTCAATGGAGATACAAGGTCAAAAAGCTGAAGTTTATCACATACTCGGCGCACTTCCATATCAAGTTCAGTGGTCACAACAGAATTAAGATGTTTCTCTAGGTGAGTTTTCGCTGGCCTCACTTGATTAGTATCGTTTATGCGAATGTTCATTAAGGTTGCGTCCAACTGGCTTGGTATGGAGTAAACATTTAGTTGGGTAGAGTTTAACTCTAAAATGACGTTCTTCCACGACCTGGTGGGAGAAACCTCATATGGTGAAAGCCACTCTTGTTTCCGGGAGCAAACTCCAACTTTATACGCAGCAGGTGAATATGAGGGCAAGAATTCGCTGCCATAGTCCGCATCAAATATCGGAAATCTCGGGCATCCTCCGGGAGGGACATCTCCATACTGCGGTGGGCTGGCAGGGGAAGGATCTATAAAATCTAGAAATTCGCTCTGAGCTGAAAATCTCGAGACGGGAATTTCCGTGCATGCAAACGTTTTTTTGGGCTGCTGTATAGATGGGAACTCAATAGAAGTAACTGACGATGATGGAGTATCTATGCGCAGAAATGGAGAGGCGTCCTTGATATGGATATCATCCAGCGAGAATCCGTTACTACCGCCAGCTTCGAAACTATCATCACTATAGTCAGAGTTATTGGATGCGGAGCTCGTGAAATAGGGATCGAAAATTTCGCTTTGGGGGCATTTCGTTGTAGCAAATACCTGCGAGCTATTTACCTCCTTCGATATCATGATTTTGTGATAGGTACCGATAGATCGTCTTCCAAGCGGAAATTCTTATTTTAACGATCTTGAAAAGGTAAGCTGGTAAAAATGCTAAAGTTTTAAATTTATTTGTATGCTGAAGAGAAAAGGCCAGTGGGAAACTTTTTGAGTTTTAATGAACGCTTCTTCGGGCCGGAAGCAAGGAGTGCATCATAGCTACAGAATAGGAGATCAAAGAGTTGCGACCGGGGATAAAAAAAAAAAATCTTCCGAGGGCCCGGAATGAGAGGCAGGGATCCATTCATCCGCAGTTGCTCTACCCGTCTCTTCCAATAAATTTAAAGCGTCTCATTTTCTCAAATTAGGGGTACAATCAGATGGTTTGCATCATACACGAAACAATGAAAACTGCCCATAATTATCATTGAGAAAATCCCTTATCTACTGGTACAGGTATTTTCTCAGACAATCATATGCACGTTGAATCCGCAAATCGTCGCGGTAGATCCACACGTCAAATACTTCATTTCTTGATAATTCACGACAAGAAAGACTTGATCACTGCCCTCAAGATTCTGTTGCAATCTGTGAAACACATTTTGAGTGACCGACCTTATGGAAAAAAATTCCTAGGGGAAGTTATCAGTTGGAGTAGCCGGATTACCGGGTATTATTCCACCCAGATAGACTGCATTTAGGCGGCTAAGCCATTGAGAAAAACGTCCCTGAATGGGAATTTGACGTCAAGTCCATGCGCGAGAAGTTGAGAAAAATACGCAAGTTCATCTCCTCGGCAATTACACTTCACAGTATAATTCTTTATAGACGGGCTCGATTCTTGCGAGTATGAGGCTTTTTTATAAACCAAGTCTTTGAAGCTGTCGTGGCAAAACGTCTCATGCAAGTACCAATTTGAAGAATTTGATATCGTAGGGTTGGGACAGCTAAAGGAATTGATCACAGGGATATCTTTTACTGCCGAAGGGTGTGTCTTGCCATACTCGTCGAGGGCGGCCAACGAAGGGTTTCGAAAATATTCAAGTAGCGTTCTAGTCAAGTCGTACTCGAATTCTTTGTAAGTCTTGATCAACGTGGGGTCCAAATAAAATTGTATTCTGGAATTAACCGAGGCCATTTCTTTGAATTTTTCTAGGGCAACTCGGCAATCACTGCAATGCTCGGCAAGATTTCGTAACGCCATCAGATGCGAATACAGATAGCTTGTGTCGGACCAAAATTGGAAAGCTTCGTAGTAGTCACATATAACTAACTTGCAAAGACCTAATTCCTTAATGATACTGATCGTTGAGTCGTTCAAAGCCGAAATTTGTCCTCTTAGTTGAGTTATCTCATTTTGGTGTTCTGCCGAGTCAGGAAGTTCACACTGGGTATCGAGCAGAAGGGTTTTCAAGCTGTTCCGACAACCCAAAAATCCTCCTAAAAAACAAAGTAGTGCTTTTTTGAAAAAAACAAGGTTTAAAAGACATTCTGCTAGCTGAGGACCACGTCTTTGAATGCATAAAATCTCAATACTGGCCTTGTGTATAAGAAACTGCTCAAAAAAGATTTCTAGACAGTTGCAAGAGACAAGAGCCTCCTCAATTACTATGGTTCCGCCTTGGGAGCATACTAGACATCCAAGTTTGAGAGTCCAAGACTTAATCAGCTTAACGTCAAAGCATTCAAGAACAGTAGCGAACTCCAAGCGATCAGCTAAACTTGACGCTGATCCGCCATTATGATCAGACATGGAATGCACGTGATTCAAAGATAGCAGCTTAATTCTGGGAAACATTTTCTTTCGAGGAGAACGCTGCTGTAGTAGCTTCAAAAATGTTAGACTCTTTTCTTTCAAAGTCTCGATTTCGAGGATTGTCAAGTAGCTAAAGATTTCCATAAGGTCACTATCTATAACCCGACCACACTCGGGATCAAATTCGCAAGAGTACAATGAAAGCGAGTCTAATTGTAAAGAGTAGCCATTCTTTTTGGCGATATTCGCAAACTTCTTGAGCTGGCCAATGTTTTTCACCTGTATTTCCCGAATCAGCAGGAGGATATTCGAAGACCGATGAAAGTTTGCGAGACTTTCATGCGTAAGAAGAAAGTGAGTCACCCTGGCATTACATAATCGTAAAACCTTCAATCTCAGTGTTTTCGAAAAATATCTAGTCCACCTCTCAAGGTTCATGAGAACGAACGCGGTATCGTTGGTCGCAATTCTGTTGATGAGCTTGACAAGGCTTTGATTATGCTGTAATGAACGTTCAAATAAGCGAAGAGAACTATCCTTTTTCCGTAAATGGTTATGCAAAATGGACCATCTTGAATGCGATGGCATTCTGTATTTTTTAAACTGGGAGTCTGATTTTTCAGGGCCAGTTTCTCCGTGGATGAATATGTTCGCGTAAAGTGACTCGTAGGCCACCTGATTTAAGAATTTGCAAGTAGCTGCTAGAGCACTAAGACTTCTCTGGTCAAGTAAGTCACATATGATGAGAAGAATATCAAGGTTCCGTAACATTTGTGTAGACAGTTCGCTACTAGACATACGACCTTAGATTTCGATCCCCATATAAGAAACTGCCTGCGCGTTGTACATGTCACGTGCCAGTAGGCCTAGAGACAATGAGACGAATACACAATTTTGCAAAGAAACTACCTCAACAGAGGAAAAGCGAACAAGAACAATAATTTTAAGCTCGTCTAGGGTAAAACATGTTTAGCACGTCCCGTTGCGTTATCCAGATTTGCAATTGAGCAAGGAATCAGTTCCAGTCGATTTCTGCTTCAGTTGCGAACAGTTCCAGTTGCGAAATATGCTGCAAAAGTTGCGCAATGGGCTAAAGTTGCGAAATACAAATGGCGTCTTTAAATACATAGTTCAGGAATACAAGCGCAGGATTCCAAAGAAATAAAATGCTCTATCTTTATAATTTCTTCTCATTGAGAGATGACAGCTTGTAACTTTGCCAAATTACATATGAATTAACCTTTTCAATGTAATGCTAGTAGTAAAATCAAACTGTTGGCAGAATAGGTTCCTGCGGGGCATCCTTTTCCTTAAGACGAACGTCATTTCCCTCAGTGCCTATTTCTTCCTCCTCGTCAGAATCAACAGCACTTGTCTTTTTGTCTGCAGCTAAGGTCTGCGCGAACTTGGATCTAGCGCGAATAGAAGGTCCCTTCCAGTAGAAAATGTAAATCGGAACGGAGACTAACATAGCGATACATCCAAGAAGGGTACTGGCCCACTGCAAGTGACGCTTTTTGCCGATGTTATTGTACATCGGAGCAGCGTACATTGCGGAGACACCCGCCAAGAAATCACGCGCAAAACCATTACCACCAGTGGCAGATGCAGAGTAAGGACCGTAGGCCGCAATCATGTAGTCGATGGTCGACATGTAAATACTATAGTTGGCAATGGCAATGAGAACGGTAAAAATCATGGGAGCAATCCAGGGGTTGTGACTTGGGCCCATGGAGGTCCATGCAAAACCAAACAAACCAATGGCTTCCAATGGGGCAATAAATAACAAAAGCAATAGTCTTCTCTCGGCGAAACGCGATTCCTCGCCTTGGCTTCTAATGAGAAACCTTTGTCTTGCAACATCGGGAAGATGGATACCATATGCCATGAAATAACCAATCATAATAGGAATAAATGCGAGTCCACATTGGGTGGCACTGAACCCCCACTGTTCGTAAACCAAGGAGAAGGACTCCATGCACACAAAAATTAAGGCATCCGAGAAACCTGAAAGCAATGAAAGACACAAAACAATAGGCTCAGTTGCAAACATGATAAAAGGACGTTTCCAGATGGTTAAGACTTCGCTAAAAGACATAGTTTTGCCGTTGATTTCTCCCGGGCCGAAGATGTTGTCGCTCTCCCCTTCCTTTCTCCGGCGCTTAGCTTCTCTGTCCACCAAAATAGAAGACCTCGTTTCACATACCAAGAAGAAGTGGGCAATTTGCACTACACCACCAAAAATGAGCTGAATCCAGAAGTTCCATCTCCAAGAGAGGTGGTCTTGACACAAGCCACCAAAAATAGGACCCAAAGCTGATCCACCCACCGAGGACAATACGACGAAAGCGACGGCGAAACCTTGATCGTTGGCTTCCCACATATCAGCGGTCATCCCTAAAGTCACCGAGCCACCAGCAGAGGACAAACCCCCGAGACCACGTGCAATAACGACAGTGGCGAAATTTGGAGCAAGCCCGCCCAAAATTTGCCAAATATTCACGAAAAATAGTGAGGCCTGCATGATAGGCCATCTGCCGTACTCCTCAGACCATGGTGCCCATAATTCACACCCGAAAGCATACAGAATAAGAAACACCATCTGGGACACCCTAACTTTTGGTACAGAAATTCCCCAGTGCTCTGATATAAGCGGTATGGCGTTGGGATAAATGGAAGTATTGAAGTTCATCGAGACTTGCACTGCAAAAATAACACTTATAATCAACCACTTCTTGCGCGTGGGGAATGAGAAGCCAAGCTTGTCATAACAGTCTTTTTCTCTGAGCTGGCGACGACCATCCACAAGAAGCTTTCCCTTGCCTGTCGTCGTGACTCTGCGTACAGCACGCGGGCGCTCTGCGGCTGGGTTCTCTAGATGTTCTCTTTCAGGAACTGGTTTTTCTATCTGAATTTTGGAAAAGTAATCGCCTTGGGCAGCACCTGAGGGTCCCTCCGTGGGGTTCTCGGAAGGCTGTTGTGAGCGTTTTTGGCTGCGATGGCTAGCATCAGAGCCCAGGCTGAACTCTTTCTGGGGTGCGCTAGAGTCTGAGTCCATGCTTGGATGCGTCAAAGCTATATTTTTGGGTTCTGAGGCTTGTATATCCAAAAGATTTAGACCCTGAGAAGAAGATATGGATCAAATGGACATTTGAAAATTAAAGTTGCAGTTGTCGGCATCACAGCGGTTTTTCCGTACTTTCCCCATATGCACTTTCACAGCAATCAATGGGATTAAGCGCGTCGCATTTAGTTGAAAAGTGGCACACCAAGCCGTTGTATCTATATGAAAGCTCATGTGACGGTCGCGATCAGATATCTTGGACTCAAAACTGTTTTAGTCCAGCCGCTTTGGACTCAAGAACATAGCTTATCCCTCGGAGGTTTTCTCCGCCTTCCATAAAGTGGATTGAAACATGCAGCATGTGTGCAGTTTTTTCCATGCGCGATGCAGTACGCTGCATCCTGAGCACAGTAGAGCAAGCACGGTTGCATATTTCTGTCACGTAGATGGAGAAATCCATCCACTTTGCCTATCGATGTCTAAGATGATAAGATGACAGGTTGTTTGACAGCCTATACTTCAATATTTTTGCAAAATTACCAAGTGATTTTGCCTCTGTATCCTCGAAGGGGGTATATTCAGATATGCAGCGCCGAAAGACGTTTTTAGTCTTCTATACAACAGCTACATTGACTAGGGCCGGTTTTGAATGATATTATTCTTTGGTGATTGCTGATCTATTTACAGAAGTTCAGATGGCGAAATGAGAGGTGATGTCCGCACTTTAACTGAAGAATTTGGACATGGCTTTCTTTTGCTTCTCTTTTCTTAATTTTGCCATCTGTTTGACATCGCTCAAACCTTTGAGAATAGCGGCATCGTTTGGCGAGTACTTTAAGGCAGTAGTAAAGGCTTCCTTTGAGTTGTCCTCGTCTTTTGCCAATAAGAATCCCGAGCCCTTCCTGAACCAGGCTTTGCCCTTGAGCTTGTCGTCGATTTCTGGATATGAAAGTGCCTCATCAGCAGCCTTAATCGCATTCTTTCCGTTTTTCAACTTCAATGCTACCAAAGCTGCATTCAAATTCAAAGAGATGCTCAAATCGGCCTTTTCCTTTGTTAATTCTGGGCTCAAAGACTCAGGATTGAAGTCTGACAAGTATTCAAAGCCCTTGACGTACTTCTCATATGACTTGACCAAGTTGCCTTCCTTGAGAAGCTTGGTTCCTAAATTTTTCAAGAAGTTGGCTGCTTCAAAAACAGTTTCTGGTTTGGACACGTCGATTTTGTCATCATCGGCACTCACAGCTTCGTAAATATCACCAGTGCCGTCATCGGAGACACTTGATGGTGATGGTTGATAATCAGCGGGCAATTCGCCACATTCCTCAATCACCCAATCGACCACCGGCTTGTCATTGGCACCCTTTTCACATCTTTCTAGTTGGCGCACAATTGATTTGCCCTGCACCACCTCTCCAAAAACGACATGCTTACCATTCAAGTGTGGCGTGGGGACTGTGGTGATGAAGAATTGTGACCCGTTTGTGTTGGGCCCGGCATTGGCCATTGATAACAAAAATGGCTTGTCGTGAATTAACTTGAAATTCTCGTCCTCGAACTTACTTCCATAAATGGACTCTCCTCCGACACCCGTGCCATGCGTGAAATCACCGCCTTGGCACATGAAATCCTTGATCACACGGTGAAACATGCTGCCCTTGTAAGAGAGAGGCTTGCCCGATTCGGCAGAGTTTCCTTTTTCACCAGTACACAATGCTCTGAAATTCTCTGTGGTCTTAGGCACAACATCATCGTATAATTTAAAAACTACACGGCCTTTTGGTTCACCGCCTGCAGAGATATCGAAATAAGTGTACATTTTGTAGTTGACGTTTGGTGTACAGACCGTGAGGCTGGCGCTCCAGAAGGTTTATATATTGGAAATTTCGCGGGGACGCATGCGGTAGAATATGATGGAATTCTGCGCGTGCATAATCTGTGATTACCACAGTCTCCAAAATCGTTGAGGCCACCAGATTTCACCGCAATCGTCAAGTCTCACAACTAGATATTCAATTTAGGAGGCTTGGGCATAAGTCATAACCAAGACTTATACTTAGTTAGACTTCGATTATAGCCACTGGAAAACAAACAAAGTAAAGGCTGATATTCTATGCCATGCCGGGCTATAAGAAGCTATTGGAGTTGAAAACTTGGCATGTGTCTTTGAAAGCAAGATGCTCGAGCAAGATTTGAAGCTTTCTGTAACAAGCTATGTACCTATTGACAGATTTCGAGTAGGTAACAATTCTAGTATCTCACAGGGTCAAAATAAGCATGAGCCATGGCCTCCTTGGCAGTCAATCTTTCTTGATGGTCATACCGAAGAATAAGGTCGATAAAATCAATAAACTCATCGCTGACCAAATGGGAATTGTTCTCGTTGATGAATCTCTTCCATGGACGCCGGCTGTAGTACCCCAAATCTTCGTACTCCTCACTTAATGTAAGGTTATACCGCTGGAGATACTTATGAAGGTCGTCGGAGCCCAATACTCGAACAATTTGCACCAACTGATCAATGTTTGATTTGCCATGAAAGAAAGGCTCCTTCTTGAATACGGTGGATGCGAGCATACATCCGAAAGACCACAAGTCGAGCAGGTAGTCGTACAAACGATAATCGACCAAAAGCTCGGGGCCTTTGAAGTAACGCGAGGCCACTCTCACATTGTACTCCGTGCCCGGATGGTAATATTCGGCCAAACCCCAATCAATCAACCTCAACGTTTTGGTTGTGTGGTCGATCATCACATTATGAGGCTTCACATCTCGATGCATGATACCCATGGAGTGAGAATAGTCTAATGCCTTGAGTAGCTCAAACATGTAGAACCGGATGTCTAGGTCCACGAAAGTGGGGTATAGGGTTCTGAAGTCCACGTTATTGATACTTTCGAAAATAAGCGCCGGTGTTTTCAGCAGAGGTTCCCGAACTGTATCTAATAATGCCACAATATTGGGGCCGTCCACAAGATTGTTTAAAATGGATATTTCACGCTTGATCTTCTTTCTTTTGACAGGCTTCAAGACCTTAATCACGACTTTTCCGCCACTGGACAAGTCCGTACCCAAAAAAACCTCCGAGTATTTTCCCCGGCCCAATTTGCGGACCACCTCGTATTTTTCTTGCGAGTTCCACTTGATATTGATGTTTTCGTAATCCCAATAACTTTGTGGTTTCAGTGCTAGCGCGTCCGTGTACACCTTGGAAACCGAAGGAGCAGACATGGTGTGTTTTTGCTTGTGCGAAATTCTCCAGGACCTGAGGTCAGCTGAAAAGAAAAGAGCCCAGTACGTAAGAAAAAGACAACAAAGCCCCAAAGAAAGTCTCTTGTACGAACGTATGGTGTGCTGCTGAGGCACCCTTGATGTGGTTTGACCTTTGGGGCGCACTTATATTGTGTTTCACACGACTTCGATAGCAGACTGCACAGTGTGATTTACTCTGGATATTCCTCTGGACAGATACAACTCCGCAGGATGCTTGATATTGAAGCTAGATAAGTATATTAAAGGGCGAGCTTCCCGAAAGAGCTTCCAAACGAACCCATGACATCTTCCTCTTTACTGTTCTTCTTCCTTCTCTGAGCAGCTTTTCCCCTGGAGACACTGTCTGCAGCTCTTTGTATAGCCTCCAACTCTTTGTCCTTTTTGGCGAGTTTTCTACCGCCCGACTCCAAGGTGTAGTTCTCTAAGAAGTCATCCAACATGCCCTCCAAATCCGGCCTCTCTTTGTCCATGTCAAACTCGCCTTTCTCCTCCTCGTCATCTTCTTCGAACTTCTTGTTCAATTGATCGAAACGATCGTCCAAAAGAGTAAGCCCCTCTGTTCTGAAATTGGCACTAGACGACATAGAAAAACCACTTGTGTCTGTCATTGCGCCCATTTTCTTCCGGAGCTTGTTCTTGGGTTTTTTGCCTAGTTTTGGAATCAGCGGAAGATCGGGCAAAATATCTCCCCCGTCATCAGACTCTACTTTGTTCCCATCCTCATCGAAGTCATCATCCGAATCCCAATCATTGGGCTGGTTTTTCTTCTCTTTGAAACGCTTGAAATCTCTTTCCCACGCATTATCAACAACAACGTTTCGTTCTTCATGGCCCTCGGGTGCCTCGCCTTCTCCATAGGGATTTTCCATTTCAACGGTTTCCGGTTCGTAGTCCAGCCCCATGTCGGAGAAGTCATCCTGATAATTGTCCATGTCCCACTCATCTTCTTCATCGTAGTAACCGTACTCGTCTTCGTCCTCGAGTTGGCCGGACTCCAATAACTCGTCGAAAACATCGTTTCCAGTTTCGTTCTCCACGTACTCGTCGTCTTCTAACGCCTCCAAAACTTCTCGCAACCGTGGATCCATATCTGGATTGAAGCCCTGCAATTCTTTGGGAATGCTTTCCATGTCGTCGTGGTTGGCTCTGCGCTTCAGCTCCGAAGGTAGAGCGTCTCTGATCATAGCCTCTAAATTGGCCTTGCGATCGTCAGAGCTTTTGGTCTTGAAAAGCTCCTCTATTCCCTTTTCTCCCTTTGGCTTGACCTCCTTGCGCTCGATAAACACACTATCTGGGGCTGCTCCAATGGGCCGCAAATGCTTCATGTAATCGTACTTGGAGTCATCGAAAGTGATACCGTACTGCGCTGCCAAACCTTCATTTTCACGTACACCTTCTAGGTCTTTCTGCGAGTATTTTTCCTTGATCTGGGCTGCGTTGAATGCTCTTCCGACTTCTCTTCGAGCGCTTTCACGTCCTGTGCTGGGCGCCTCCACTAAAACATGTTGCGAGGCGTCATTATCAAAATAAAGCGAGTCGTCATGTGATCTGTGGACGATGTTGAACGTCGTGGCGCCCTTCTTATCGAATCTTTTGCCTTTGGCCATCTAGCTGATAAGTTTGGTGCTCCACCTACGCGATGAGATGAGGACAAGACATGGTGAGCCGCGTTGTATACAGGACCCTCCAAGCCTACACATTAATGGTTGAATATATAACCTTTGTACGTCCAATTCGAAAGGTCGTCAGGCCGCTTTGACATTTGTGAGCGTTATTGGGCAGCGAAGAGATCATGCGAAAGAGAACGTCTCGTAGTCATCAGAAGAGAACGTCTCGTAGTCATCAGAAGAGAACGTCTCGTAGTCATCAGAAGAGAACGTCTCGTAGTCATGCAGTAGGACGGCATATGCACCAACTAATTCTAGCTCCTATGATGCCCTATTCAATGATCGTGTCTAGCATCCGACTCCTCTAGAATGCAGTCCCAGTCGCTTCGGTATATGAACACAAACTCCGAGAATGCCAAAAACGATACGCCGATTATCAAGCCAAACCATAGCCCTCTCAATTGCAAGTGCCTAGAGATAAGAAAGCCAAGCGGAAGCGCCACAATGTAGTACGAAACAAGCGTCAAGTACAGGCCCACCTTTTGTCTTCCCTGTCCTCTCAAAACACCCGCTTCCATGACGTTCAAGGAGTCGAAAACCTGGTTGATGGCCACTAAGGTCGCCACCATATCGCCGATTCTGCCGACTTCCTCATCATCGGAGAAGAGCCTCACCAAAGCCTCTTTGCCGAAAAAGACCCACGAGAAGTTAAACAAAGAGATACAAAAAGCCATGAGGAACGATGCGCGAGTCACCACGTGCGCTCTCTCAAGGTCTCTCTTTCCAACGTAATTTCCAATACGGGTCAGAACTGCAACTGAAACGGCAAAAGGAAGCTGGAACGCCATGGTGCCAAGATTTGCCGCGATGGACTGCGCAGCCAAGCTCGAAACGCCAAAAGAGGCGGAGAAGATGGTCAACACCTCAAATGCGATGTACTCAGCCTCCACCATCACCACACCTGGAATGGCAAGTGTCATCATCAGCGACCAGTTTCTGCACGCAAGACCCAAATTGAGCCCGCCCCAACACTCCTTGCCGTTGACAAGGAGCACATAGCCGAGCATGAATAAGCACGCCAACCAGTAAGACAAGCACGTGGCAACTGGAGCACCAATGAAGCCCATTCCATAGACTGGGTGCCACACCAAGAGCCAATTGAGAATGAAGCTCACGGGAACAGCCATAAGCAAAACATACGTTCCGGCATGGAAGATGTTTTGTGCCTGCAAGAAACGTTTTCCGGTTTCAAATAGAAGAAATGCAGGAGAGCCGAAGATCATGACTCGTAAAAACCGCTGTGTTTGCATGACGAGCTCCATATCGGCCACCATAAGCGCTAGAATGTAGCCCGAGAAGTACCAAAGCGGCACCAAGAAAAACGCCGTCAACGCCATGCACATCAAGGCACACCGCTGGAAGTAGACTCCCACCAACTCGTACTTGCCTGCGCCATACGCCTGTGAACAGAACGAGTCGAGTGAAGTGGCCATTCCCTGATAAATAGCAAGGCCCGTGATATTGAAAGAACAAATCGACAACGACGCCGCTGCCAACTCCAGAGGGCCCAACTTGCCCGTGGCGTAGATTGAGATCACCGACATGGAGTATTGGAGGAGAAACGTGAGAACCAACGGACCGGAGGAGCGGGCTAGCGCCGAGATCTCCGAAGAAATGCTCGATTTGGAGTCTTTTTGGGCTATATATTCGCCGGTATATGCAAGTAGCTCATCGCTTCTCTTTTGAGCGACGAGTGGCGTCAGTTCCGAGACCATTGTCAGATAAACGACTTACAAGAATGCAGAGTAAAGCTGGTCACGTGTACGAAACAGAAAACCTCTGGTTCAGAGTTTTACGTGGCGGGCCCGGGGCTCTTTATATTGCAATGCGGAGTGCGCCAAGATTGATAAGACAATTCCGGCGCCAAATTCCGTTGCGCGGGACCGCTCCGCGATGCCTCACGATGAGTAGTTAAAGCTAGACATCCATGCAGGAATGGCATTGTGGTTCAGAAATGGAATCTTAGATCTTGAAATGCAAGTCATGAAAAATTTCGATAGGCGCAAGGCCTGAAGTGTTCAGAAAGGACTATTCGTGCAGGCGCATGAACACGTAGAGCAGCATTTCTTTCGTTACCAAGAAGCATTTATACGGCGTATGCAGCGTTGGAAGCGCAAACAGGACCTCATCGTCTAGTCCTAATTTACGCGTGGAATCGTTGTTGCGGAGCACCAAGTGGCCGTTTCGGAAAAAGGCTTGGATCTGCGGCGTCAATTGTGCCGACTCGAAAATAAACACGAGTTCGGAGCCTCGCGTATCTTGTCTGAGGGTGAACTCGTAGCTGGTCTTCAGGGTTTGCAGGGTGACCTGAAGCTTTTTGGTGGAGATAGCCTGCATGAGCTCATCGCCTGCGCTGCTGATGTGACGATCGCCTTTGTCCGCAACAGAATCTGTGCTTTTGCTAATGCTCTCGCTTTCGGGTGGGACCGCGTCTTTCCTCGGCAGTTCTTTCTCGTCTTTGCCCCGATTTTCCAACGACAACTCTTTGATTTCCTGAATCAAGGGCTTTTTGCGGGCCAAATTCATCAAGTCAGGCAAGTCCTCTTCGTCTTCGGGAATTAGTTCCTGCACCAAGGCCGCAGTTTCGTTGTTGTGCAAGTCCTCCAACTTCTTGCTTAAACTGTTGTTCAAGTCATGCTGCGTGATTTCGGTTGCAGAGAGCTCGCCTTTGCTGAGCATCTTCGGCACCGCATACTCCCGTTCCAACACCAATTCGTGCATCATTTCCACGGATTCTATGCACCACTCGATGGCAATCATCCGCAAATCGGCGCTGATTGTAAGCCACAGAAAACACTCACTGTTGATACAACAATCGTATACAAATGACGGCACTCCTTTCTTGTCCGTGGATTTCTTCTCAAGAGAAACTATAATGGGGATCTCCCACTCGTTTTTTACAATGAGCGGAAATATTTTGCTGGGTTCGAAAGCTCCATCGGGCTTGGGGACCTGCACATCGTGACAGATGTTGATGAAAACTTTCGTTTGGTAAATGTGATCGCCGGATCCATCGACGATTTTGGTTTTGATGACGAATCCGGGTTTGGGATGTAGTTTAATCACCGGTGACTGCTCGAAAATGGCGGCCATGGGTGTACTGGATTTCGAATTGCATGGGCTTGCCAGTGCACTCAATAGGCCGAACACCCGTACACCAAGCATAAACCAAATGCATGTGTTCCAGCCATGCGGGGCACTATTCCAGCCGGTAGAACCCGCCATGGAGGTAGCAGCCATGGAGGTAGCCCAACTGCGTAGAAGCTGAGTTGAGTGGGGCCGATTTCACGTGGGACCCCACGTCTGGTACCAAAGCCAGTGCACCAAATGAGTCGGCTGACTCATGCGACTCAGTGACTATGCGCGCGCCCCAAGATCGTTCCTGGTAACGCCTCTTGGACCGTCTCGTAGTGCTAATCTCATCGGCTGTGCAATTGAATTTCTGCAGCTTGCTTGAAACGTCTACTACGTGATATAGCTTCAGGTTCTTGAGAATAGCCATGAATGTCTTGGTGTACGCCGGAAAAGGATCCACCACCGAAGGTGTACGCCATACAGTGGAACTGCTCCGGCAGTTTCTCTCGCCGTATTATGCCGTGGTGACCGTCTCCGAAAGTGCGCTTTTGCAGGATCCTTGGATGGCCAAAACCTCTATGTTGGTCTTACCAGGCGGCGCCGATTTGCCATACTGTGAGATTCTTAATGGAAATGGAAACCACAGGATCCTGCAATTTGTACGAAACGGCGGTAAATTTCTTGGTTTCTGTGCAGGCGGGTACTATGCTTCTGCCCGGTGTGAATTTGAGGTTGGCAGTCCCGATATGGAAGTCAGCGGCGCCAGGGAGTTGGCGTTTTTCCCCGGGACTTCGAAAGGCTGTGTACACAGAGGCTTCGTCTACGAATCACACAAGGGCGCCCGCGCTACAGATTTGAAAGTGAACATGGCTGAATTGGGCCAGTTTGGCGCTACAGATGCGGTGACCACATACTACAACGGCGGCGGCATGTTCATGGATGCATCCAGGTACAGGAATGTGCTGGTTTTGGCCCGATACAGCGGGCCCACCGATGTTGTGGACGACTCTCAGGACATGGCTGCAGTTGTGCATTGTGATGTTGGCAAGGGCAGTGTCTTGCTTTCGGGGGTGCACCCAGAGTATACTCCAAGCCTTATGAAGCCCACTGCGGACGACAAGCATTTTCAGGAGGTGGTGAACACTCTCAAACAGAACGACGAGCAAAGGAGGGTTTTCCTTTCGGCCTTGTTGCAAAGGTTAGGCTTGAAAGTGAATTTGGGCGAAACGTCTGCACCCAGAATTACGCCGATGTACATCTCATCATTCCACGATTTGAGCAGGGCGCAAGCCATATGGACTGATCTTCAGCAGAATATGGACTTCGTTGCGCCAAACAAATTCGAGGATGCAAACGATACATTTGTGCTTCACGATGAAAGTGAAGAAGAGCATAGCTACTCCATGCCCGAAGACTCCGAAGACGCCCTGCATGAAACGCTTGTTTCTGCCGAAAAGCATCTCACCTTCTTGGGCTCCAAATTACCCGAGAGCCGGTCCACGCCGTACTTCAACATGCAGGAGTACTTCCAATCCTTAAAGGACCTCTATGACCATCAGAAAATCCCCGAAAAAGACCGTGATTTCGGCTCCGTGCTTGGATACGCAGAGGTGGTGACATCCACCAACACAATGCTCGATGCAAATGCTAACATGTTGCGCTACATGCCAACCGGCCTTACATTTACTGCGACGACTCAAATTGCAGGCCGTGGTCGGGGCGGAAACGTGTGGATCAACCCAAAGGGAGTGATGGCTGCGTCGATTTTATTCCGCATTCCGGCCGACAAGCAGCAGAGCAGCTCCATTGTAACGCTACAGTACTTATGCTCGCTAGCATTGATTGAGCTGATTTTGGGTTACGGAAGCGAGGTGCCTGGTATTGGCATTGGGTACCAGGATATGGCGATCCGCCTCAAATGGCCCAACGATATCTACGCTTTGAAGCCCGAATTTTTCCAGAATTTGAACGACATAAATGACACGAGCTCTACAGTCGACGGAGACGAGCAGAAGTGGGCTAAAGTCTCCGGCGCTTTAGTGAACTCCCAATTCATTAACGGACAGTACTACTTGGTGTGGGGCGGCGGGGTGAATGTTCTGAACGAGGCTCCGACGACGTGCTTGAATTCGGTCTTGGACAAACTCAATGAAATCAGGAAACTCGGCGGGCTTCCACCGCTTCCTGCATACAACCACGAGAGGCTTCTCGCCCGGATCGTGTTCACCATGGGCCAATTCTACGGCGTGTTCCAGAGGTCGGGGCTCAAGCCGTTTTTGAGTCTTTATTACAAGCGGTGGTTTCACACGAACCAGAAAGTGAAGCTCGAGGGCCAAGGGGCCCCCCGTGACTGCATTATAAGAGGCATAACCCCAGAGTATGGGCTTTTGATTGCCCAGGACGTCAACACGCGCGAGAACCTTGAGTTGCAACCGGACGGCAACTCGTTCGATATCTTCAAGGGGCTTGTTTATAAGAAGCGGGGCTGATCAGACGGGCTTTTAGACGAGGGTTTGGTATGTCCAGATCGAGCGACAGCGCAATGTTCGAGCTCGAGAAGAGACCTTGGCCGGCTTCCGTGAATCTTTGCCGAGCCAATCATCGGACCATCTGCCGGCGGTCGGCTGTTACACTTCGCTGTACTCCACCACATCACGTGACACATATACAGGACCACAACATCAGCGCACCAGAAGAGCGCCCAACAATACGCCGCCACACAAAGGTGGTACACCTACCTCTAGCACCCGATACCACCCCGATACCTCGAGCACCCCGAGATGAAGGTAAAGATAAAAGAGTGGCACGGTGTGGCCACATGGCAATGGCATATCAACAAGCCGCATTCGGACGAACTTTGTGGAATTTGCAGGGTTCCTTTTGAGGGCACGTGCCCGAGCTGTAAGTTTCCCGGCGAAACGTGTCCACTAATCCTAGGCAAAGGATGTCCCCACAATTTCCACCTCCACTGCATTCTCCAGTGGCTAGAGCAGAGCAGCAGTCGAGGGTTGTGTCCCATGTGCAGGCAAATCTTCACTGCCGAAGCCATTGATGGGTTAGGTACTGAGGAGGAAATCAAGCACTTGGCCGCGTTGTTTGAAGAGCACGAAATGAACCGGGACCGTGAATCTGCCGGCGGGGATTTGGAATACGACGAGAACTAGCGAGCTTAAAGTCACAAAAGAACAAGATTGTGAGTCTAGGGGCAGGACAATTCGAGGGAAGAATGTCTGAAAGAAAAGACGACCCAAAAGTGTACGGACAAATGCAGCTTAATCTGCAGAGATCTACTGGCACTCGGGACGAATGTATGGATTATAATCCGATTACGTCGTGGAGCCTGGCGTTGGCCATCACTGGAACTTTACCTGCCCTTTAGGCAATTGTTTCCATAATGTTTTCAAGAAGTTCAGCAAAATGGCCATAACTCTGGTGAAAATTCGAAACTTCATAGCATCTGGTCCATGAGCTGCAATCCAGTCTTTGATCACCGGTGAAAACATCCATTCAAAACATCCATTCAAAACATCCATTCAAAACATCCATTCAAAACATCCATTCAAAACATCCATCAAAAACATCCATCAAAACATCCATTCACCAGTGACACCATCCAATGACTCTTGGCTAACCGAAATGGTACAATGCTTCAGTCGGCGTCAAAAAGGAATGCATGAAGCAGGCTTTGGCAACCGGTCGACTCGCGCGCGACTTTCCATGCACGGATCTACTCTCAACGCACCCTCAACGCACTCAACCACACGAACCAGCGACATGTTTCGCTCCCACGCTCGTTTGATCGGAAAAGGACTAGGCCCAGGAATTGGTGCACGGTTCAATAAGCACTTTCCATTTTGGCGTGGATTCTCATATTCTCCCGTGACTCACTCAGGATTCCAAGAACCCCCCATTTTGAAGTCCCAAGGCTCACAATTGCGTCGCAATTCCTCACCATTACCGGAGGCAATACCCGTATTCGATGCCCAGGAGGCTGAGGCTGCCCGGCTCGCACGCTTAGCCAATCTTGGCTGGCTCAAAAACCTCCCTGAAAAATGGATTCCCTACGCCGAACTTATGCGTTTGGAGAAGCCTGTGGGAACATTGCTTCTTCTCCTCCCCTCGATGTGGGGTATTTCAATGGCTTCCTACAGCATACTGGCTCCTATAACCACGCTGCTCTGGGCAATTTTCTTGTTTTCTGTGGGTGCATTGGTGATGCGGGGTGCAGGATGCACAATCAACGACATCTTGGACCGCAATTTGGACAACAAAGTCGCCCGAACCGTGGAAAGGCCCATTGCAAGTGGTCGGGTGAGTGTTCCCCAGGCGGTCACGTGGCTAGCGGCCCAATGCTTCGTGGGATTGGGTGTTCTTTTGTCCTTACCATTCGAGTGCTTCTACTTAGGGGCACTTTCGTTGCCGTTCGTGTTTTCGTACCCCTTGTTCAAAAGATTTACCTATTACCCGCAGATCATGATCTCCATCAACTTCTCCTGGGGCTGCTTGCTTGGGTTTCCTGCAGTCTTGGCGCCGTTAAACCTCATGGTTGCGGGTCCGTTGTTTTTGTCCAACTTCTTGTGGAGTATGATCTATGATACAATTTATGCACACCAGGACAAGACATACGACATCAAGGCGGGCATCAAATCCACGGCGTTGGCGTGGGGCGACAACACGAAGCCTATTGCATATGGTTTGTATGCACTCCAGGTCACATCATTCCTTACTGCTGGATTCATGAATTCCATGGGCCCGCTTTTCTACATTGGTGCTGCTTGGGGGTTCCAGAGGCTTTTGCTGCAGATAAGAAAGGTGGATTTGAACCTGCCTGACAGTTGCTGGGCGTTCTTCACAGGAAACATCCGAACAGGGTGGATCCTTTGGTTTGGCATCTTCCTCGACTACTTGGTGAAAATGGGGTTCGGTTTGTTTTGACCATCCACTTTCATAAAATAGATCCCAAATTGCGGTATTGCAGGTAGGAGATGGAGAGCCCAGACGCCAGTCAGTTCTCCAAAGAGCTGACGATCTTCTCAAACTCCGCGGCAACTTTTCCAGCACGTCTCGAGTCCACTTTGGCCATTGCTTTCCTCAAAGCAGTTTGGTTCTTTTGCTCCTCCAAATCTATGAGAGTTGCCACGAGAAAACTCTCAACGTACATGAGCGGAAAGTCATCAGGCAAAGAGCTCAAGATTCGGTCGATACCGACACGAGTGCCGGCAGCCTTCACTATGTGCATGACCGCATGGTTCCGTCGACTTTTGTCGCTGATCTTGAGGTAGAAAGACAAAATAGACTCCAAGGCATGAGAGGACTCAAGTTCTCCAAGACGCGGATATTCGAAGCGAAATCTCAACACCAATTGCTTTAGAAGAATGGGTTGGCGTGATAAAGGCGGGACTGCGCATAGCGCCGTGTGCTCAGCAGACGTGTAGTCGCCAATTTCAAGAAAGTAGGTGGCTTTGGCGGTGCCTTTCGTATATGCAACCTGCAGGTAACCCACAGCTGGGCCCTGATATCTGAAACAAGGCAATTTGACTTGGCAATTCCTGCACGAAAGAAGCAAGAGTAGCTCATTGACCTGAATCCATACCTGTAGAAAAGTGGCGTGTTCTGTTTTGTGGTAATTCAAGGAGAGGAATTCCATCCACGTGACTTTTGGCCAGTTCGGGTCGGACAAATCATTCTCCACCCGGTAAGCGTCGAAAAGAAGATCAAGGTTTGCGTATTCCGCTGTCAAATCTTCTCGGTTTAGGTATTGCATGTACTCCTCCACAAGCGCTTCCGCTATTCCAAAATCAATACTTTTGAACGATTCGCTCATGCGAATCATTTCTTGAAAGGACTGCTCGATGTATTGCGCCTTCAAGAATGGGAAATTGGAGTCAAACTTTAGCGATTTGGACACCTGCTGGAGTATGTCCTTATGCGTCGATTTGAACCTGCCGTCTGAATTTTTTTGAAGGAAACGAAGCCCATCTTCAGCGTCTAGAGCCACAAAGTCCAAAAGTTTTTTGGTGTACAATGTTTCATCGCTGATTTTGTTCAACTGACTGCAGATTAGCGCAGATAAATCATAGCATTTCGTGGAGTTTCCGTACCTTATGGTGATTTTTGCCGCTTCCAAAGAAGTTTCATCGAGAGCGCTATTTTGCCATTTCCCGGAGAGCAATTTCAAACAAGTGTCGATAATTTTTTCGTCCCAAGGTAGGAACAGATTTCCGGCGGCTTGTTTGATCAAAAACACTTCAATCAAAGCAAGGAAAAAATTCTGTTTCTCGAAGTATTGCACTAAGATATTGTTAAGCTCATTCTGGCCCAGCCAAGTTTCTGCTTCGGAATGCAATTTTTCGATGATTTCTCCGGAATGTTTACATCTGACTGTGTAGTAATATTCCCGAAACTTCTGCCGAGAAGTTTCCTCGAATGCCTCTCCGTCAAGAACGGTTTCGATCAACCAAAAAACAAACTGCTGCGAGTTTTGGCTGCAGAATTCGAAGTCTCGATCAGAATATGTTTCACTTTTTTCCCTCCAAGCAATAAGCAAGCTTCGTACCGCTTGAGGCATTGTGTAGGATGCCCAGAACGGGTCTTTAGGATCATCCACATTTTTTGCGGCAAATAGAAGGAGCAAGCGAAGATCAGTTCTGGAGTTTATGAGAACTTTGAGCCGGTCAAAGTCCTCAGACACAATGAGAAGTGCCAAATGCAAAGCCTGACATAAATCGTTTTCCTGAGCCGAGAAGTACTCGGTGTACATAGAAAAGAAGTCCGGGGAGATGCTTGTGAGTTGGGCACCTTCAAAGTCGTGCATGAAGGTGTCAATTTTATCCGCCAAAACGGAAGGCTTCACCAAGCAATGGAGAGCCGTACCACTAGAGAAAACCGTGTTGCTTGTGTGGTGACATGTCCGCTGGCCTGCATATACGTCACCGCTTGAGTAGTGCACTTGCGCCGTGATCAGCAGAAGGTGGCCATCAAAAACCTGCACGCCCGCCAGAGAGCTCCAGATCAGAAGGGGACTCGCTTCCAGGAAGCCGCTTATATCCAGGACGTTGCATGTGTTGAGGATTTCCAAAGTCTCGAGCGAGGCGGCCACGTACTGTATAGTAGAATTGCGCTCGAAAAGGCCGAACACATACGGCCATTCCACAACAAGGCCATGGGTTGGGTAGCCCAAATTTTGCCACGTGAGAGTGCCCCTCGTGGCGTCTCCTGAGGAGTTCGTGAACATCGCCATAGAGCTCTGTTCGTCCGTGCATATAGGGAGCAAATACTCGTCAGTATTTTCGCCGGGGCTTCGAAACGGCAAGATGTACGGGTGTATCGCAGTCAACGCGCCCGGATTATACGAGAAAAGCGGAATTTTCTGTGGCTTTTGCATGTCCACCACCTCGTAGGAATGCAGGTTGGCCACCACGCAAATCTTGCTGTAGTTTGCCTGCACATTACATGCAGTAGAGATTCCCATTCTGGCATCAGAGTAGTTTATATCTTTGAGTAACTTCACAGCACTTTTCAGAATCTGCACTAGGCGGATCCGCGTTGGCGTATAGACAATGACCTTGTCCAAGTGGGCAGTTTCGGATTGGGATTTCCGGCCTTGGCTCAACACCAGAAAGTCCTGCACTTCACGAATCTTGCCGATATGGCAAGGCAGAAGCTCGGGGAACGTGAGCGCTGAGACGGTTTTATTCCACAAAACGAGGCAGACCTCTGCGTCGGGAAGAAGAACGATTTTTTGGATCGGTTGACGTGCATCATTGGCTGGAAGTTGCATAATGAGCATATATTCTGCTGCGTCCTCGAAGAAGTGAAGGTGGAGAAGCTTTCCGAGGGACGTGCCGACGTAGAGATTAGACTCGTGGCATGCAAAACAGGAGATGATTTCCGCCGGCTCGAGGGGAAGTTCAAGCGCAGCGCTGAGCCGGTAGCCCGGAGGGAAAGGTCCATTTTCGGGCGGATTTTCAATTTCACTGGGTTTCTTGTGTTCCTTGCTCTGGATGGGTTCTTTGTTCTTAATTTGCTCATACTTCTCGATTCGTTCGTCTTCCAAAGCGTATTTCGCTGCGGGTAGCTCTACCGTTCTGGTCTTTTCCTCACTCGGTTCCTTTTTCTCGAGATAGCTAGCCTGGGACTGATCACGAGACAGGGCCTGGATTTCAGAGCTGCATGTCTCGGAATCTTTGCCGTTTTCAGTGTTGGGGTTATTTCCACGATCAAGGCTGGGTTCTGCAGGTACCGAGGCACTTTCGAAGTGTTTTTCGGCCTCTGAAGTCAGCCCGTGTTTTTTGAGCGTATCGGGGTCCGAATCTGAATGTAGAGTAACATGCTCTTGAGTGTCTGTTTGTATGTTTTCCATATTCACTTGGCCTCCCGCTTCGGTAATCTCTTCGATCCCCGGACCGCCGGCTCCAAAATTGGCAGAGGATCCTGCCACAGCCAGCTTCTGCACTGCTTCAGATTCTTCGGCACGATCGAGCGGACGTTTTGGATGATCTTCCTGGCCGGAAGAAAGCAAACCCCGCCCTAACTTTGCCGGCGGCGACGTAGAAACAGCGGGATTTTCGGCAGCAGCAGACACGCGGTCGGCGATGTCAACGTGAGCAATTCCATCGGTGCTGCGGTGGCGCGGAACGTCTGGTCCTTCATCCATTCGTAGTGGATGACGGGTTAGAAACGGTAATGTGAGTCGCAGGTGGCGGCTTAGCTGCAGGAACACCAGAGAGCCATGTATAAATTGAGTTTTACGGGGTGAGTGATGTGATATGCACAAGGGGTAATTCAACGACGACCGGATTTCCAGTTCCTGGAGCACAACGAAACGCGTATATTACCGGCCGGCGGCCCAAAACCGCAGGCGGCAGAGCACGAAGTCGCCAGCCCGCAAAACGGCCTTCACAGCCGCTAACAAGTGGAAGTGAGAAAAAGCCGACCATGGTGGAGCTAAGTAAACGTGCAGCAGTAGAGAATTTGACTATTGGTCAAAGTCGTAAAGTAGGGAGGTGTGCATATTAGAAAAACGAAAGCGTGATTCAGCAGAACTGAGGATTAAGATATGAATGCACGTGAGAGTACATAAGAAAGCACATGCGAGCGAACCACAGCGCATGGTATCGAGAGATGGAAGGGAGGGCGGCTATACGCAGGACGAGGCGGGAACGGAGAAGGTTAAAGAAGCACTGGCGAAGCGGCTCCTTGTGTTTGGACAAAGAAAGAAAAAGAAAGCACCAACGTTGTAGACGCATGGCAAAGTACGATTTTCTTTCCGTTGGCAGGATGCAGTCCAGCTAGTCTGCAATGTAGCATTTAGCGATCTGTTCGCGGTCCACTCGCCACAAAATGCACTCCGGCACCGGTGAGACACAATACGCTCAGCTTGTGCACTAGTATCGGGGCCTGCAGACAGACAGCCCTCTTAGGCACGCGTCGCAGAAGAAGCGCAATTCGCGATACAGCGCCCCAAACTGAGTTCTGCATCTCTCCAGCGTTCCATGTGCGGAGCGGTTCCGTGGACAATATATCCAGCCGGGCCTCTTCTCGCACACACTCACGCAGACGTGCGCCTGCAGCAACTCTCGCGGCGCGGGTGAAATCTTTTTCGCCCCACAATGCCCACGAACTCCTCCAGCCCTGCGCGGCCCTGCAGATAAATGCATTCAAATGCATCCAGCTGTACTGGCAACTGCATGCATGGGCATTGTACGTGGCCATCATAAATTTAGCTCCATCCCTCCATCGCCTGATCCCGTACATCTTTCATCCAGGGCCCTTCTTCTCTCATAAGTCGGTCCACATAACGTTTTTTCCCAGCGCTCATGACGACTTGCGATGTCCTTCCTCACAGACTATGTACAGCGCCGTCAGTGTCATGCATCTGAACGGGCACATGCCGACGTGAATCCGATCCCTGACTCCCAATCGTGGGATACCGTTGACAAAAGCCTGGCCCTAGTTCCACCCACCCCCCACGCGAACACAACTTCCGCCGCCGACGAACGCAGTGGCCAATCGCTTCCTGCCGACGCTGCCAAGCGGCACGCCAAATTACAAGAGCCGCTGCATCCCGGAAGAAGCGTTTCCAAATCCTACCGAGCGGAATCTCGGCCCAGGCGCACGTATGCCTGTGGTCCATGCAAGCGCTACAAGATGAAGTGCAATCTCGAAACGCCATGTCAGTCGTGCATCAGCTCCAAACGCATAGAGGACTGTCTTGGAAACCCCGCCAACCCGCCGTCCGAGGAGGAAAAGTCCAAAATCGAACGCCGGCGCCGCCGCAATTCCCGAAGAAAGACCTTGGAGCAGCTGCGGCTGCGCGGCACAATAAACGACAGCCCCAAGCGGGAGCTGAACCTGCTGGCTGCATCCGAGCTGTCGCCAAATGCTGCCAAAACGCTCAGTCCGCTGGGGAAAGACTACGTTCTCAACTTGAACGTGCCGTTGGCGACCGACTTCGTGGCTCCGCCGCCGTGCCACGTGCACAGGGTCCAGAACTACAGGTTCATGAAGGAGTACGCCATCACGTGCCAGCAGCAGACCGTGGGACTTCTGCACGAGACCGCTTTGGAGTTGGCGGGCCTTTTGCAGAGCGTCTCCTACGACGCCTGCGTCAAGTACTTCCAGAAATACGCAGACGTTAACTGCGACGGCATCCAGTACTTGGTGGACATCAAAGACTACTTCAATGTGGCTCACAACCTCATAGTGAAGTGCCTGCAGATAGCGCAAGCAGGTGACAGTGTTGTCTTTGACGGATTCTCCATGCGTGGCCTCAGTCTTACGGCGTTGGTCTTCGCATACAAGGAAATCCTAGAAGGCGACTTTCCCCGCGCACTGCGGTGGATGAAGATCTCACAGGATGCGATGGCCGCATTGGGCGAGCCTGAAACACTCGAGGACATGCTCCACCATGGCACGTGGTTGGTGATGATGAAGTCCCCGCTTTTGCTCAGCGGCGAGTTCGCCAAGATCCTGGATTTGTGCGAGCGGTTCATGCGTGTCATTGCAAATTCCTATGAATTCATGCAATACATATGCTTCAAAGATCAGCCGGGCGCAGGCCGCCCGATTTCCCCGTTTGAGATGGACAGGCTCACGCAGAACCTCTCGGATAGCTACAAAAAGTGTGGCTCCCACGACAAGTTTGTGGCCGTGGCCCGCATATGGTCGCTTCTAAAGTTCTTCGAAGTGGAGGTGAACATCATGAGCGCGTCCGGTACCTTGCAGGCAAAGTACATGCATTTGCATGCGACCATCCAGCCCAACGAGCACCTTTTGAGCTTGGCGTTTGGAGAGAACCTCGGCCGCATCCAGGGGGGCTGGGCTTTTTTCCAAATCGTTCTCTCCATCTGCGGCCGGTTTTTCGGCCGATTCGACTCCTTTGCCAGCCCCATCGACCTCATCTACTCATACTTAACGTTGTACAATGACCTAACCATGATGCTGGAGCCCACGTTGGCGAGGCTTTATGCGGACATTACAGCAATGGCGCCTGTTGCACTTATCGAAAAACACAGCGAGGCCATTTCCGTGCTCATCTTGAAATACTACTTGAATGTGCGCTGGTTGACTATCACCAAAGTGGAGAAGCCGCATTTTCCCAGCCTCCGCTTTGCACACTACGTGCTGAACCTCATGGTGCTCCACCGCTTGATGCACATCTTGGATGCGAGATTGACGGGCTCGGAGGCCGTGGATTACGAGCCGGCTTACCTTGACGACAACCTGCAGGTCAATGTATACCTCGTCGTGTTTCGTGCCAGCAACAACTTTCTCATACTACAGGTGCTCTACAATATGACATACCAGGCGCTCTTCCTCGCGGTGCTCTCCCAGTTTGCACACGACGTCCAATACCTGGCCCAAGTCGACCTCTGCTACATTTTTGGGCAGGTGCACGACTCGTTGCGTTTTGCCCGGGCCAAGCTCGAGGCCATTTCCGTCTTCCGGGAAACCCCCGCCGTGGCCCAGCTCATGTCCTTCATTTGCTTTTTGCACGACTTTGCCTTGCGCCCGGCGTTTTTCTCGTCTTATTTGCCTGACTTCTTGGCCCGCCTCGCCGCTGTGATGACCCCTGCAGTGTGGGATACGTTCAGCATCTCGTGCTTTGGATCGACGGTGAAAACAGACGATTATTTTGCCCGGTTGTGGGAGTTTTTCGTCTACTTAGGCACCGCTCCAGGGCCGATCAAGGTGCTGAACCATCTATGCATCGGCACTGCGTTTTTTCGTGGCTTCGAAACCCTGTTGGAGCCGTTCAACTTCCTGGTGCAGCTCGTGAACGATTACATATGGGACGTGGTGATGCCGGCGGCCGGCCCGTAGCCGTGCCCATCACGTGCGCACGCACGTGACCCCCGATTACTCGCGTGACCCCCGATTGCTCACGTGACCCATGATCACTCACGTGACTGCCGCAATCACGTGAGGCACTCCCTGACCGCA
This sequence comes from Metschnikowia proteae, assembly GCA_002370515.1. Taxonomy (NCBI): domain Eukaryota; kingdom Fungi; phylum Ascomycota; class Pichiomycetes; order Serinales; family Metschnikowiaceae; genus Metschnikowia; species Metschnikowia proteae. The sequence continues at coordinate 98,510 of NKYY01000023.1, read as the reverse complement.
CAGTGCATTTCTGTGTGCGCAGGGAATGTGTTTCATGACTCTCACGTGCCAATCGCCTAATCCTCGCACAATTCTGACACATAGACTTAGTAATCGCCATTCCACTTATATCCCACGTTTATTTCCAGAGTACAACCATGGTGCTGCCTTCCGCGAATAGGGACAGCGATCCCCACGAGGCTTGCCCGACTCGGACATCCGAGTCCCGTCCGGCCCCCGGATTAGCCCCTGATCTACATCTAGCACAGGAGGATTCTGAAATAGGGGCGCTGCCGGAAGGGCCGGGCCGCCCCGGGTACAAGCCGGAGATTGCCCGGGATACTTCTAATCCCGAAGTCGCTACGCAATATAGTGACCGTGACCTGGAGAGCGTTATGGACCCCGAATCAAGGGTTTCCCAGGTCAGTCTGGCCTCAGAGGAAGGCGCAGATCCCCACTGCAACGATACAGGTATCGAAAACTCGGCTAATGCTGCCGATAGCGTGGAGATTACAGAGAACCTGGAGGGACTGAATGCGAATCCAGGGAGCATGGCGAACACAGCAACCAACAGAAATGCAGAAAGCCTCAGATCAGATCCGAACGAAAATGAGTCTGTGGAAAATGAAGAGGAGATTGCTGAACGTAACCACAGCTTCAGCTTATTTGACCAGCTTCTAGATTCTGTTATGGAAGGCCCCAACTCGCGGGGCACCGATGCTACTTCCGAGGGCTTCGGGACTCAGCCCCCCACGAGCGCCGAGACCGATCTTGGCTCTGCGTCCATCACCTCTGCAGGAACTGCCGGCGATAGTTCCAGTGCCATTGTTATTACGGTGAATTACATGTTTATGGACGTTGCCAACGACCCAAATCCGGGCCGTACAGGGTCGCTTGTGGTGACGTTGCCGAACAATGCCGCCAACAGGGAGCCCAGGATTATTCTGCAGTTCATCTCTTTGGCCACGAGAATGGCCTACTCTGCATTAGTTAATAGCCCGAAGAGTAAGCCAGGAATATCCGTCGAAAAATTCGAGTCTTTCAAGAGATTAAATTTGAAGGATGTGGCTTCGGAAACGTGCTCTATTTGCTATGAAAGCTATACTGATTTGGAGAATGTGGTGACTACGAAACGCCGGAAATTGAGTCCGGAAGCGCACACCCCAACAGACACTGTATCTTCCGAAAGAAGTGAAGAGCCCGAGGGCCACTCCGAAAACTCATTCGGAACTCGTGGCAATGCAGAGCCTACACAGAAGCCGTATTTGTGTGATCACGAGGAGGAATATGACCACAGTGCCCTAGAGTTTCCCTGTGGCCATGTGTTCGGACGTTCTTGCATAGCGCACTGGCTTAAAGAAAACGCAAATTGCCCTCTTTGTCGTCTCTCTGTCGGAGATATTGAATCAAACAGTTCTCACGTGCATGCTCCTATCAGCTACATTCGATTTGGCGGCCTCGGAGATGATGCTTCGATTAATGATGGGGAGCCAAGCTTAGACGCGGATAGCAGTGGTGCCGACAGAACGCAAAATACACTGGAGCCGGATTCCCGACGTCCTGGGTTCTTGCGCAGAGCTACACTGGTGATATTCAATCCCACGGGAAGAGCAGCTTCCCCACCATCCCCGTTCGAAGCGGACAATCAACAGAGAAGCGATGGGTCTAGGTCTCGGAATCCAGGAATCAGCCCTATGATCAACAATATTCTGAATTTTTTGAGGAGATCCCGGAGACTCCGAGAATCTGATCTGACTGGCGCGTCTTCGTTGTTTGCAACAGGAGTGACTAGCAGAAGAACGCCCAATGGTGTGCATACCCAAACTTCTGACGCGTCCTCGCTGGGTGATTTTTTCGAAACGCTCCGGAATTTGTACGGAGACGGCAGAAGAGAAAGGGACGGTGAAGATAATAATCGCGAAGAGCCTGATGAGTCTGAGAGCTCTTGAAGGCACACTTACCAATTACCATCTCAGATAAGTCAGCATGATACAAACACTGACTTGCAAGCCGTTATGCCGCGGATTGTGTTTACGCTTCAATAGCCTTAAAAAGCTTGACAGCAAGAATGGACTGACAGCAAGAATGGACTGACAGCAATAATGGACTGACAGCAAGAATGGACTTTACTTAGACCATGACTGAGAAGCCAATGGTCCAGAACAACTTGACAACTATCGGCGTGCGGAGGATTGTCATTTCTGGATCAACTGCCTCTCAAATCCCCACTTGACAAATCCATTCTTGACACATGATGTAAATAGACTACATGCCCACGAGAGCACCTGCTCTCAGACGGCCAGAGCAAATAACCAAGTCTTCGATGCACTGTCTATTTATTGTTCCTGTATGCGAGCCGCCAGTGCAGCGTCCTTTTGTAGCCTCTCCTCCAATTTCTCTGCCTTTTTCTGGGCCTTTTCTGCTCTCACACCCTCTCGTCTCTCCATACCTTCCTTTATCTTCCGTAGCCTTCTCTCGTCCTTGGATTCCACCACGGGGATCGCCGGCTCCTGCATGGTGGCTATGGCCCGTTCCAACACCTCCAATTTCCGGAAATTTTCGGCGAAGCGATCGGCAGAAAGCCTCGTGATCATCGCAAGATACGGTTCCGAAACCACCGCCACGATTTCCTCGCCATTGAGATACCCAACGGGCACATCTAATTTGATCAGCGTGCGTATACCAACCACTAGGTTCAGGCCTATGCCGGATTCCCGAAACCCACAGGCCATGGCGGTGGAGAAAAGTAAGCTTGCCGAGGCAAAATCACGGCATTTCACGTGGAGAATCAACGGTTCGAATTTGAAAAGCACATAGCGTCTTGCGTCGTGGGAGGTTGACTCAGCGATCATCAGGCCGTGCGTTTCGTGCGTGAAGTCCACCAGTTTGTACCAAGAGGGCAATTCGGCGGGTTCATGAGTGACGAAAAGCCAGCGGCCTTCGTTGCCTTTTGCTCCAATTTGGCAGGCGCTTTTTCTGCCCTCCAAAAACACCGACACTCGTCCTGAGCACAGCGAAGTGGTCACCATGTTTGGAGAGCCGTTGATGATGTCCATAATGGGCCAACAGCGCCGGTCAATGGTTCCTTTTGGCGAGAGGTCGGGCGCGTCGGCCGAGTTGCCGCGGATTTCGGCCAAGATCAGGGCTTTTTTCTGGTCAAAAGCGTTCATAGATGCTGCTTGCGGTGAGATGCGATGGTGGATGTAGATGCGGCTGTGTGCAGGCGCGCATGGAAAGTCAATTATGCCGCCTTGGGGCCAAAGAGACCCAGCGATATTGGCTGTACCGCTTCGTCACAACTTGGAATAATCTGCAGGATGAAGTATACCGAACCGAGGTCTCAGGATGCCGAATCGAGGTCTCAAGATGCCGAATCGAGGTCTCAAGATGCCGAATCGAGGTCTCAAGATGCCGAATGGAGGTCTCAAGATGCCGAAGCGAGGTCTCAAGATGCCGAATGGAGGTCTCAAGATGCCGAATGGAGGTCTCAAGATGCCGATAGAGTTGTTCCACAGTTGCCGTTCCCGATATTCCCGCTCACCTCAACGCATTGACAAGCTTCCTTTCCTCGGTGTCATCAAACTCAAACAAAGCCTTGAGAACGGGAAGCAACTGCAGGCGCTGGTCCTTGTGCTCCAAGAAACCAACCAAGACGTTCTTCATATAGGCAGTATTGGCCTTGGGCTCTGCGTTTTGCTCCCTCTCCACAGCCCTCTGAGCGTTTGTCGAAGTCTGCTGCTCATGGCTTTCCTTCATCACTCGGTATTGCTGCGTAATGTGCTTGTAGTTTTTGGAGAGCCTTTCAAACTTCAAGCTGGACTCATCGTTCAAGCGCTTCAAGATGCCATTTGCTTTTTCGAGCTCTGCCGTTTTCTTGCTGGACGCACTCAAGGCGGCCCGCATGTCGCCGATGGCGTTCTCCAACTCCATGGCCTTTTGCACATCGTCATTGGCCGCTTGAGCCGTGGAGGTTTCTGCCTTGGCCCGTAGCTCATCGTAAGTTGCTTCCAAGTCGGCAATCCGCTTCTGCGCCCTTGCAGATATGTCCTTCAACTCATCGATTTCTCGTTGCCGCTTTTTCAAGATCACCAGGTACTCGGCCTCGAGTTCATTCTTCTCGTCAGTCAAACTCCGCATTTCGTTGCGCAATTCGCCACATTTGTTCTTGTAGTCTTCTTCGTTGTCCATCACCATTCTTCTCAAAGTGACACTTTCCCTGGTGCGCTCTTGGAGAAGGTTTCTGGCCTCGCTCAACTCCTCCTCCAAATTCTCGATTTTGTTTTGCGTCTCTTTGGATTTCATTGCCAATTCGCCATATTGATACTTGATCTTTTGCACTTCTTCTGATGCACTGGCCTTTGTCCGGGACAAATTGTCATGTTTGAGCTTCAAGTTCTCGAGCTCGGTCATGACTCCCTGCTTTTCGATTTGGACGTTGGACATTTCCTTGGTCAAAAGATTGGCTTTTTCAGCACTAGCGTCGCTTTTCTGCCTCAACTGCTTGCTCTCTTCTTTGAGCGAGTTGTTGGATTGCCGCAAATCCTGGACGTTCGCCTTGAGCGTGGCGATTTGGTTGTTCAACGAATCTCTCTCTGCATTTTTCTTGCTCAAGGTTTCTTTGAGCTCCCGAAGCTGCTCGTCTTTGTGAGTGATGGACGACTGCAACGAGGCGATTTCGAGCTTGAGCCCGGAATCCGTGGACTTTTGCTGGTTGAGCTCGTCTAGGCGGATACTGAGCTTTTCGTTTTCGGTCTTCAACACCTCGCTGGCTTTCTCGCACGATTCCAAGCTAGCGCTGCATTCTTTGAACTTCTCCTCGACTGATCTTTTCTCCATCTTCAAGCCTTGCATTTCTTTCTCCAAGGCGTCCATCTTGGCCGACACAACTTTGGCTTTTTCTTTTGCGGCTTTTGCTTGTTCGCCCGCTTCTAAGACCTCGGCGTGTTTTGCCTCAAGCTCTTTTTCCGCTGAGGAGAGCTTCTTCTGCACTGCACGGAGATCTACCCGGTGCTTTCTCTGTATGGTTTCGCTCTGCGTGGCGCTTTCTTGTTTTGCCGATTGGAGTTGCGTTTGCAAGCCACTCACTTGATTCAACAAAGCTTCCACCTTTTCTGGGGTCACGTCGTTTTCTTTGGAGTCGTTTTCCCTCTTTTCTAACTCCACACACTTCATTTTCATCTCTTTGAGTTCATCCTTGACAGCCACAAATTCGTTTCCGACTTCTTTCAACAGTTCTCTGACACTTTCAAGATCATCATTTTTCGTTTCGGCGGCTTTCCTTACCTCTCGTATTTCCGCAACAAGACTGCTTTGAGACTTTTCTAATTGTGAAAGTTCGTCAGTCTTTTTCTTGAGAAGAGCGTCTAGTTTAGCAACCTCCGCTTCTTTTTTCTTCAAACTTTCACGAAGCGTTTTGGTGTCTTCCACTGAGTTGTCTTGGAGTTTTGATTGTTGGTCCTCAAGCAGCTTTTTTTGGACCTCAAGCAGCTTTTTCTGGTCCTCAAGCAGCTTTTTTTGGTCCTCAAGCAGCTTTTTCTGGTCCTCAAGCTGCTTGTTTTGGTCCTCAAGCTGCTCTTTTTGGCATTTAATGGTTTCAACGCTTTGTTTCAAACTCCTAGATGTGTCATCTACCGTTTGCTTCAACCCCTCGATGACAGTATTGTTTTTGGAGAGTTTTGAGTGGAGGTCTTCCACAGTTTTTTGGAGTTCCACAGTTTGTTCCACATTTCCGCCGTCACTTGGTGTTTGGGAGCCACTTTCAGGGGTAGCTGCTGCAGCTGATCCTCGGGATTTTGCTGCAGCACTCTGCTTTTTTTGTTTGGGTTTCTTTCCCTCAGATTTCTTCGAATGCAGGAGTTTCTTGGAGTCTTCAGAGCTCTTATCTTCAGAATTCTTATTTTCAGAGCTCTTATCTTCAGAGCTCTTATCTTCAGAGTTCTTATCTTCAGAGTTCTTATCTTCAGAGTTCTTACCTTCAGAGCTCTTATCTTCAGAATTCTTACCTTCAAAATTCTTTTCTTCAGAGCCCTTCACCTCGACCCTCCTGTTCAGCTCATCCAACTCCTTCTGCAACCGAGCCACTTGGCCCCGCAAATCGTCAACCTTTTCCGACGCCGACGCTAATGCGCCTCTAAAGCTCTCGGAGGTTGCAGCCAAATCCCGAAACTCTTGTTCACGTGACTTCAAATCGAGACTGAGTTGGTCAGCGTTTTCTTCACTGACCCTCAACTCGTTTTTGGTCTCAGCAATCGTCATTTCACGATCACTGACGAGTTTCTGCGCGTCTTGCTCCGCTCTTTTTGCATTGGCGAGTTCCTCTTCTGCAGACGACACTCTGGCCTCCAACGTGTGAAGGTCAGCCAGTAATTTCTGGACCTTTTCCTGCGCCTCGTGTGTTTTCTGGACCTTTTCCTGCGCCTCGTGTGTTTTCTGGACCTTTTTCTGCGCTTCGTGTGTTTTCTGGACCTTTTCCTGCGCCTCGTGTGTTTTCTGGGACTCCGAGTCCAAAGCCACTCTCAAGCGCTCACCTTCAACACGCAAATCGGCGGCTTCGGCACCAAGCTTCTTGCACGCCTCCAAGTCCTCCGCTAGAGTCTCTATTTTGGCAGAAAGCTCGGCGTTAGCCACTTTCTCGGCCTCATATAGCCCAAGCGCTTCTTTGAGCTCGGAGTTGTCGCCTGCGGCAACAGCACTGGGCCTCAGACGCTTTTCCTCAGTGAGAGCCGCTACTTGGGCCTCGAGCTCCACCACTCGCTCCGCTCGCTCGCCCAAACGCTCTTCCGCATACTTCAAGGTCTTCTGCGCGTCGGCGTATTTCTTGGCTGAGTCTGCGTTTTCCCTGGCCAACCGGGAGTTCTCGCCAATGGCTTTGCGCAACTCGTCGTTCAGCAACGTGGCCTTTTCACTGAGCCCCTTCAAAAACTCCACCAACATCTCCACGTCTCCGATTGAGGACACGGGCGTGTACTCGCTCAAAACGTGCTCGAAGGTGCCTATTAGCTGGGTTTTGCGCTTTTCGGTCTTGTAGGCATCCAAAAGAACGGGGTACTTTTCCTCGTACTTGACGAATTTCTTGAGTTTGCCACGAACGAGCGGGGAAACGTCATCCAAGTTGATTCCCTGGAGCGGGTCTTTGGCGTCTGCCAGCCGGGGCGAAACAGCTCCTGATTCAGTGCTAGCTCCTGATTCAGCGCTAGCTCCTAATTCAGCGCCTTTTCCTGATTCAGCGCTTTTTCCTGATTCAGCGCTTTTTCCCAATTCAGCACTCTTTCCCAATTCAGCACTCTTTCCCAATTCAGCACTCTTTCCCAATTCAGCACTCTTTCCCAATTCAGCGCCTTTTCCTTCACCTTTCTCATCCTGTACTTTCTCATCGGCTCTATTTCCCGCCTCCGTGGCCTCGTCCAGCGGCTGCGTTAGCTCGGAGACCTCGGGTGTTTTCGACTTGAGAATCCCCACGGAATTCTTCACGTGTGTGATGTTCTCAATGTTCCGCTTCGCCGCGTCCGACTGCTGAATGTCGTTAAAGCTTTTGGCCACATCCTCGGAAAACGATTTGAGCTTGTTGAACATTGGTGGCTCTTATCTTTTGAGTTGATACTTCCAGATCAGGTGCGCGGCTGTATGCAGGACCCGCTTAGGATTTGCACTATGGGTCAATAATGACGACAGAAGTCGTTTTGTAGGGGGAAGCTTCGAATATCCGGAGGGTGCTTGGCTCGTTCACTACACATCCACGGTGCGGCGGACCATCGGGGGATTTCGAGACTGTGGCTGATCTTTCTATTGGACGCCTCACAGACCCCACTATCTCAGGCCATGGCTGATCTTTCTATTGGACGCCTCACAGACCCCACCATCTCAGGCCATGGCTGATCTATCTATTGGATCACGCAGACAGATCCCACCATCTCAGGCCATGGCTGATCTATCTATTGGATCACGCAGACAGATCCCACCATCTCAGGCCATGGCTGACCTATCTATTGGATCACGCAGACAGATCCCACTATCTCAGGCCGTGGCTGACCTATCTATTGGATTACATGCAGACCCCACTATCTCAGGCCGTGGCTGATCTATCTATTGGATCACGCAGACAGATGCCACTATCTCAGGCCGTGGCCGATCTATCTATTGGATCACACGCAGACAGATGCCACCATCTCAGACCATGGCTGATCTATCTATTGGATCACATGCAGATGCCACTATCTCAGGCCATGGCTGATCTATCTATTGGATCACATGCAGATGCCACTATCTCAGGCCATGGCTGATCTATCTATTGGATCACACGCAGATCCCACTATCTCATGGCCATGGCGTGATGGTAAGTCTTGGGTGCCATGGAACTGTAAACTGATCTCCCGGGCTCTTCACGTGGCTCGATGTTCAACGATAACTGGTACTGCTCTTCGATCGACGGACACTTGTCAAACCACAATTCAATGAACGTTTGTATTTCTGGCACAGTCACAAAGTTATAGCCCGCCTGCTTGAAGTGGTCAATGCCCATGACGATGTTGACAGTTTTGGCCCGCTTGGCAAAGTTGAGCATCCGTGACCGGTTCATCAAGTGGTCGGGGTTTCCATGGTAGATGAACGTAAGGTCCGACAAGTACACGCCGAAAAATGGCACACACGGCTCCGACCCCACGAATTTGAGCATGTCTCTGTACTCGTTGAAGTTGCGGCTCAGGTTCATCAACTTGTTCATATTCTGCAACCGCGTGAGCGTGTCCTTGGTGACGTAAGTCCACGTCTTTTTCAACCTGTGGATGGGCGACGAGTACAACGCAGAGATGATCGCTGTCATCGACGAAAAATTGTTGAATTGCCGGCATTTTTCTGCCACTTGCACGAAGTAGCGGACCACCTGCACCCGCTTGCGGGGATCATCTTTTCTCAAGATGGAGTACGCCACGAAATTCGTCAATTGGTTCGAAGCCTTGATGAAATTGGCAATGCTCGAAAGCGACTCGTTGAGCCCCAGCTTCTTTCCCCACACCTTGTTGATGCATGAATGCTTTGAGATGTTGCAGTATATCCGAAATTCCCGAATTGTGAGTTGTCGGGCTAGTTCAACATACTCAATATCCAACAATCTCATTTTCCGCAACGTGAATCCTTTGAAGAGAGGCGCTGGAACCTTTCCCTTGACTGGTTTCACCACAAACTCCTGTTGCAGTGGATCCGCCCCACCAAGTATGGCCTCCACGCTTTCGATAACCACTTTGCTCATGGGATACCCCTGCACTTCCGACGACTTGAGAAACTGCAACCACCTCTCCAAAACCGGCTCTGAATTGTACGAGCTGCACCAGTACTTCTCAACAATAAGTCTCATGACATTCAAGACTCGAGACCGAACTCGGCTTTGTTTCAAGTCCTTCCACTTCAAATACTCCTCATAGCTCAAACCCTCGGGTGCTTCGAGGTTGAACCTCTGCACAAGTAGATGGATCAATTCCGAAAATGGGAGTATGGTTGCAAACGTGATCAAGAAAACTGTGTTGAATGAGGTGTCCACGGACTCGTGGTATGTCAAATGGGCGACTAATGCCTCTTTGGTGCCGCCCTTGATGCTGCCGTTCATGTCCAAAAGCAAATCGAATTCCTCATCGCCTTCAAGAAACCACGGCGTATCCTCTTTCTTCTGTTTTCCGCTGATGTAATGGCCCCCGAGATCCTCGTTCTTCACTGTAGCTGAAGTGTTATTGCGTTCCGCCACGATCAACTCCACGTTAAAGTTGTCGTGCATGACTCTGGTGGAGTAGTTGATGATCGACTCTCTCTCTTCGATCAAAACCCGGAGCAAAGCCAAGATGTTTTTTCTGAGATCGACGCCTTCCACCAAAAGATCCGCCAAAGTTCGGTCCTGGCTGAAGGAAATCCTGTCCGCGGCCATTCTCTTGTTTTGATTGAACAAGATGTTGCTTATGAAAATGGCCGACTTTTCGAGAGAGTCTTTCATAGCGTCACGGGCGTATAAGCCCGCTTCGTCGTCTTTCATCACCGCAAAAGAGTCTGGGTCTTCAAGGGTAAGACATTGCGAATGGGTGATGATTTTCGCCAGATTTTCATGGAGCTGCTGTTTGAACTGGAAAAACTCAATAACGGCAGGGTAGTCGAACGTCAAACCAGCTTTTTCGGGAGAGTCCAAATGCAGCGGATCATCGGTGAGGTCCACAGAGGCCTTTTGCCGGATTAAACAGAAAATCGTAAAGTCCAACAGCTCTAAAGTGTCCACCAAAGTACTCACCAGGTGAAGGTACTTGTACATGACTCGAAGCACCTGCTCATTCCTCTCCGTCTTCAACGTCTCGTTGTAATACAAGTGTTGCTTTGTCGGGCAGAGCAATTCGAGCACATCGTCGCTGAACGATTCCAAATCCTCAGTAACTGCTTCACACTGCTCATAGGCGCTATTGTCAATCACCACCTTTGCGTGGTACTTAATTTTGAGCTGATCACCACTGGAGTTGAGAAACAGATGAGCAGCGGGAAATAACGGATTGCACCAATTTCCACCATTGAATTCATTGGTGATAAACCGAGGATATACTTGCGGCAATACGTTGAAGCGATCCTGTCCCTCGTCATTCGGATGCTCCGAGCCATCGTAATCCTTCAACAGCACCACTTTATCCATCGATAGCGATATAAACTTGTTCGTTATCTTGTTGAATTTGGACTTGATCACATCGATATCCCTCTCGATGCTTTGTAAGTAGGGGATGCTTTCATTTGACGCCAGGCGAGAGGGACTGTCCGTAGCGCTTCCTCCGTAGGTGCCGCCGGAATTGCGAGATGAGGTGTAACTGCCATGGGCAGTGGAGCTCGTGGACTTGTTGAGCCCGTAGATATCGAGATTAGCATATTCCTCGGCTGCGTCTGTGTAATGCATCACGCGTAGATGTAACAAGCTGTTGATGTACATTTGGGAAAAGGCCTCGGATAGTCTTCTTAGCTTTTGCCGGATGGACTTTTCGAACTTCGTGCCGGCGAAATCGCTCTGGGCGAGTCGTGCCGCACTCATGACAATGGAGAGGATTTTGGTGAGCATCGACAAGTGCATGGTGAAAAGCTGGGTGCTGGAATCCTTGATGGCCTTCCAGGTGAGTGTTAGGGTGTGCTCGAACTTCTCCTTCAACTCCGACCAATAGGTCAAGTCCAGAAAGTGCTTGTAGAAAAGCCCGGGCATGCTGAAAAACGGCTGACAGAAATTGTGGTACGACGAAATGCTGGTGTGTGACAACGTGCTTGAGCTGGAGTGCTTGCGCGACTCGTAGGGTTTGGTCAAAGATGACGATCTGGAATCGGGGTTTTGGGTCATAGCCACAGGGAACAGCTTGATGGCCATGCAGTAGTCGTCAATGGCTTCCTTCGACGGGATGCTCATGTTCATGTCATTGCAGTCGATTTCCGGAATCATGGGCGATAATGGCAAGCGGCTGCAATAGATACTCAAGCTTTCACAGTAATAGGCAATCTCACCATTGTCTATGAGCCGGGGAATCCAGATGACGTTTCGCTGCTCCGCCTCCTTGAGGTCGGCCAACTTCGCCTCCACCTCCTCGAGCGAAAGAATGTTGGATTTATCCGAATCCGACTCGGTCACCGACAACGACGCGTTGTTGATCTCGTACGATATGGTCGACGCAAACGACGGCTGGTGGAGCGAGCTGGCGAGCGCCGAGTCCAGCGGGAGTTTCAGCTCGTTGAGCCGCAAGAGAGACTTGGCGTCGTTGGCCGCAGAGCCCGTTTCAGACAGCGCAAAGCTGACCACCGAGTTCTTGCGTGTGTTGGAGGACGAGTCACGTGCCAGGTCCTGGGCCAAGGGCGACTTCTGGAGCAAGCTGGTGAAGCGGGGAATGAGCACGTTTGCCGCGGTGTTGGCGGCGGTGATGGAGGCGATTTCCTTTTTGGACTGTAGCTTGCTGAGCACCGGCTGCACGTAGTTGACGGAACGGACGTAGTTTTCCGGGAACCAGCCCCGCAAAATCTCCGCTTTTTGGTTGACCAAGACCCCGTCCCACCAGCCGCTTTCGTGTTTGGAAAGCACGTAAACGGTATCGCCGAGCGCTAGCGATAGATGCGACGGCTGAGTGCCCGGGAAGTCGTAGAGGGCGATCACCGTATCTAGGCAATTGATGGAGTCCTCGAGGGAGGCGTACGACTCGCCATGCGGGGACACGTATTCTGGAGGGATATCGTCACCAGACATGTTGACTTGAAGGAGCTTGTGGGTGGCGAGTGTTCATGGAGAGGAGCTCAGCCAGCCGCGATTGGGAGCTTGGAGTGTACAGAGAGGTTATATGGATTTTGGGGGCTGTGCCTGCAGGGAGGGGGGCGAGTAGGAGCTGCACTAGGGGAGGTTGGAGGCCTGCGCTAACCAGGGCAGAGAGTGGGAGATGGATACGCTAAAGGGGCAGATGGATACGCTAAAGGGGGTGTTGGTGGAGTTGAGGTCGCGAGAGATTTTCGCGAGGAGGTGCATGCTGGCTGCAGGACACGGGGTGCAGGGGGAGATAATGCACTGAAAGAGACGGAGATCTCGATTGTTTTCGTGGCAAAGTTTCGAGCCCGTCCAAGGCCGGAGGAGGCGCAAATATGCATATTGGCCTGGGTTGAAGCGCAATACCGGTGCCTTGCAGCACGCACATGTATCGCCCGCAGCTTGAGTTATCCGCCCGCAGCTATAGTGATGCACGCGCAGCGTAAGTGGTACGCCAAGGCCCGGCGATGCTTTGAAGGCGGGGGTCTGGGCCTGTAGTTTTGCAGATAAGCCACTTTGGGTTTTGGACTAAAACAGGGGTATCCGCGGGTGCGGCCACTTAGACGGGGGTATCCGGGGGCACGAGCACACACGGGGGTATCCGGGGGCACGAGCACACACGGGGGTATCCGGGGGCACGGGCACACACGGGGGTATCCGGGGGCACGGGCACACACGCGGGTATCCGGGGGCACGGGCACACACGCGGGTATCCGGGGGCACGAGCATTACACGCGGGTATCCGAGGGTACGGGCAGCCACGTGGAAAGGTCGTGGTCTCTTTCCTTGCATTACTGTGAGGGCGGCAACAATAGACAGACCTTTGTGCAGTACCACCGATTGAAAGTACTACACGGTTTCTCCCTGGACACGTGACGGATACGTTACCAGGCATGACAGCAGGAACCTGCGAGGTACCTGATCTGGGACCGGAATGTCTACCGGAATGTCTACCGGAATGTCTACCGGAATGTCTACCGGAATGTCTACCGGAATGTCTACCGGAATGTCTACCGTAATGTCTACCGTAATGTCTACCGGAATGTCTACCGGAATGTCTAGCGGAATGTCTACCGGAATGTCTACCGGAATGTCTACCGGAACAGCCCGAGACCCGAGTGTCTACCGGAATGTCTACCGGAATCGTCTGATCCCCGGAATGCCTCCCAATTTGTAAGTAGCATCCGTAGACGCCGGGGGTCACGTGCTGGCCCGGTGCACGGGTGTGCGCTTGGCTGCAACGGGGTGCATACAACCGCCCGCGACCTCCACACCCACCACACAACTTACAGCCTCCACGCCTCCCCGCAACGTTCAGAGCCATTTCGCGAATACCTCCAGCACACGACAACACAAGTGCAACTCCGTCGCCGAAATGTCGCTCTTCTTCAAAACCCCCCTCGACATCGAAATCCGCTTGGCCAACGAGAACTCCCGCAAGTCCACCGAAACAACGTCGCCGCAAGGGCGAATCGAAGCCATTCCCATCTACAAAGACGGCGAATCAGTCAAGGGAGAAGTCACCGTGCGGCTCAGGGAGGGCAAGACTTTGGAACACGTGGGCATCAAGGTGCAGCTCCTCGGCACCATCCACTCGAGTTTGGACGTGATCACCAGCTCGGATTTCCTCTCTTTGGCCACGGAATTGGCGTCGCCGGGCCTCTTGGCGCATGCGGAAACGTATCCCTTTGAATTCCGCAATGTGGAGAAGCAGTATGAGTCCTACCATGGCAAAAACGTCAGTCTACGCTACTACATCCGAGTGGTGGTCACACGCAAGGGAAAGCTGGAAATTGTGCGGGAAAAGGAGCTCTGGGTGTTTCAGAGTGTGGTGCCGGAGCCGCAGGAGCAGAAGGTATTACAGAAGCCCGAAAACAAGATCAAAGGAGACGACAAAAAAACCGGCGCTCTAGCGAATTCCACCCAAGGCAAAGACTCTGGTGAAGACTCGGCGGTGGTGCCGAAAACCTCCGTGAAAATGGACGTCGGAATCGAGCATTGCTTGCACATTGAGTTCGAGTATCTGAAACTGCGCTTTTCTCTCAAGGAAGTTATCGTGGGCCGGATCTTCTTTCTCCTTGTGCGACTCAAAATCAAGCACATGGAGATCTCCTTGATCCGCAGAGAAACCGTCGGCTCCCCGCCTTATCAGGTGGTGGACAGTGAGACGCTAGTGAAGTTTGAGATCATGGACGGCGCCCCAGTCAAGGGCGAGAGCATTCCAATCCGTCTCTTTTTGGGTGGCTACAACTTGACGCCCACCTTCAAGGATGTCAATAAGAAGTTCTCGGTGCGGACGTACTTGTCCTTGGTGTTGATTGATGAGGATGCCCGGCGGTACTTTAAGCAGAGCGAGATCATTCTCTACCGTGACGAGTGAAGTGTGCCGTGATGGGAAGATTCGGTTCTTTCGAGATTGGAAACGCTTTGACAAATTTGCGTCTGCTTTATCAGACGGTTTACGCCACTATGCTACTGCAATGGCGTCCCATGCAACCTCCGTCTTTCCAGAGGGATGTCTGGTGTCAGCCACTGTGCTTGCATCTCCGCCGAACAGCCAGTCACTGATCATCAACTTGCAGCCATTCATTGATCATCCGCCGAACAGCCAGTCATTGATCATCAACTTGCAGCCATTCATTGATCATCCGCCGAACAGCCAGTCACTGATCACCAACTTGCAGCGTCGTTGAGATCTGCCGAACTTGCAGCGTCACTGATCACCAACTTGCAGCGTCACTGATCACCAACTTGCAGCGTCACTGATCGCCAACTTGCAGCGTCACTGATCGCCAACTTGCAGCGTCATTGATCATCAACTTGCAGTTCCTGACGGATCCGCTCGTGGCTTGGCCAGGGCCGTCCTGCATGCACGCCAGTGGTTGACATCCGCGCTACATAGGCGCTCAACGGCTCCACATCGCTGGCCTTACTCCCTCCTTCTCACCCTTGCTCCGGGCCTGACCAGCCTGCATACCTTCTCCACTCCCGCATTACGCCACAGCTGCATCCGCAATGTCTCTGCTACGAAGTGACGACCAGAAAGCTACCACACAGTCCGTCTCCCTCTCCAGCGCCGGCCTCCGGGCGCTTATATACCAGGCTTCCGCCATTTACTTGAGGACGCCCATCAAGCTCTTCAAGCCGTCCCGGTTCGACTACATGGTGTACGTGAGAGAGCAGGCCAATCGCCACTTCGGGCTCCCGTCAAAACCATACAGATTCCGTACCCATTCGAGTTTGGCCATGCTCATAAATGTCACGAAGAGGGAAGGTTGGCGATTCATACCGGACCATTTGTTGCCTCCTCTTTTGGCCAACTCCGCCACGGGCTTCATCTTATATGGGACGTACTTGACCAGCTTGAACGCGTTCGACAAGAGCCGCCGCGAGAAGAGAGAAAGACTCAGCTCTGAAACAAGCCAAAGACAGAATTCCCCAAATCAGCCACTCATAACCGACTCGAACGAAAAAAAACTCTTAATCAAAGGATACTCGCCCGTGGACACCTGGAAAGCAGGCTTCATTGCCGGTGCAGTACAATCGTTGGTGGCAGCTCCCGTGGATGCCATCTACTCTCGGCTGTCAACAGCAGAGCTTCTATCAGGAAAACACGAGAACTTGTGGAAGTACGGAGCTCACAAACTCAAGGAAATCGGACTCGTGGGAGTCTTTGCCGGCTATGCCTTCTCACTAGTCAAGGAGAGTTTCGGGTTTGCATTCTACTTTTCCACGTTTGAAGTGGTCAAAACAAAGGGCTACAATCTCACATACAGCGTGATTTCAACGTACCGGAACATGCGGTGGGCGATCAGGGAGAAATTCCTGTACTTCAGCGGAGACTCGTCGCCAAAGGTGAACGCTGAAATGGTCCGTTTGGAACAAGCACGACTGACAAGAATCTTGCGGTCCACGTTCATCTTGCTAGCCGGAGCTTCTGCAGCGTTTGCGCTTTTGTCCGTGCAATACCCACTCCTGAAACTCCAGAAAACGCATTTTCACCGCCTTGAGGCCCTCGATATCTACAACCTGTCGAAGAGCACTGCGCCCCGCAGGCCGTTTATCAAGCTCTACTACAACTCTTACCTCGAGACGTTGCAGTATGTGCAGAACATGCGGCGAAAGTCCAAGTTGACCTGGATGCAGCTTGCATACAAGGGCTTCGCCCGGAATGCCTTGACGACCATTCCGGCTACGTCCGTAGGGCTTTTGGTGTTTGAGATCATGCGGACCCGTGTTTCGGACTCCGTCGAAGCGTTGGAGTCTTAGGACTTCTTGACTGAGAAGCAATGGAGCATGCATTATGAGTCTTTTTGAGTCTTTTTCGAGCGTGTACTCTGACAGCTTTGTTGGTTGTTGACGTGACGATTGGGAAAGACGCTTGTTCAAACGGCGCCACGACTCGACATCGAGCTCGACCTTTGTATGGACTAAGGGCTACACAAGATATTGGCTACACAAGATATTGGGAAGATATTGGCTACACAAGATATTGGCTACACTCGAGCATGAGGACTGCACTCGAGAATGAGGACTACTCCCGAACTTTACATGAAAAACAATGACTACACTCGTGAACTTCACATGAGAATCAAGGACTACACTCGTGAATTGGTGTACAGAGTTGGCCTGGACTTCTATTGACGACTCTGGTATGCATCCCATCCAGCCTTTCTGTACCGCTCGCCCTCCACTTTTGGATCTCTACCTTTACCGAAAAGACCCCTTCCGACAATGATGATATCGGTCCCCGTGGATACGACCTCCTGCACCGTGCGGTATTGTTGGCCCAAGGCGTCACCCTTGTCGTCTAATCCCACACCGGGGGTCATGGTCAACCAGTCAAACCCAGCCTCGGCACCGCCCATATCTCTCTGGGCAATGAAACCAATCACAAAGTCATCGCTCTTGGCGATTTCCACCGTTTGCTTCGTGTACTCGCCGTACGCAAGAGATCCTTTGCTTGAAAGCTCTGCCAACATCAAGAGACCACGTGGTTCATCCGTGGTTTCCCGTGCAGCTTCCTTCAACCCTTGCACGATTCCTGCGCCCGTTACTCCGTGGGCGTTGGTGATATCGGCCCACTTGGCGATTTGATACACGCCTCCTGAATACTGCTTCTTGACGGTATTTCCGATGTCGGCGAACTTTCTGTCCTCAAAAATCATGAAGTTGTGCTTCTTTGAAAGCGCCAACAATGGTTCGATGGTGCCTTCATACGAGAAGTCGTCGATGATATCAATGTGGGTCTTCACGAGGCAGATGTATGGGCCCAATTGCTCAATGAGACTGAGGAACTCGGCGGTGGTGCTGACATCCACCGATGCACAGAGGTTGGACTGCTTCTTCTCCATAAGCTCTAGAAGACGAGCAGCGACCGGCGACGCATGTTTACGTGCTCTTTCGGCGTAAGAAACCATTGCTGAAGAGGCTTCGCGGAGGAGACCTGAAGAAATGCCCGGTCACGTGAGGGTCACGTGCCCAGTCTTCTGCTGCGAGAAGGCCCGTGATGCAGTCTATCAATTCTTATATTTATATCGAACAACCGGCACAGCTGGTTTGTCTATTGTCTTCTTCACATCGGAATTCCGTCCTCTGGCTTCGCCGTTTGCTCAGCGGGCGCGTTCTCTTCTGGCTCCGACGATTCTTTGGATGCTTCGTCCTCCTCTGCTTTCACTGGCACCTCTGTATTGTTCTTTTCCGGTGCGTCTCTGTTGACCTCTTTTTGCAAATCCGGAAACAAAGTATGGAGCTTGTCCCACGTCATTTTCCAAAACTCCTCGGTGCAGACAGACTCGTCTCTCAACACGAGAATCATGTTTTTCAACACTTCCAAGCTGGGCTCTCTGATATCCGGTGACTTCTCGTTCAACACCACAAAGTGATGCAAAATGTCCAGCCACACATTTAAGCTCGAGTGGACGCTGAGATGAAATTGGAGCAACGCTTTGCTCACAAGGCTCAACACTTGTAGATGGGTCTCCGAGAAGCCCGTGGGGTCAGTTCGGATAACTTCGTCCTTTGCGAGTTCGGCTAATAATGGAAACAATCCGAAACTGAAGACTCCGTCGGCGGTATAATCTTCATTGAACTTGCTGGATAGAACAGTTTTTTGCAAGACATGAATACCCGTGGATCTGACTTCCCGGCATGGGTTGAAGCACTGGTGGGCCAAAGCCTGCACAAGTGGATAGGACTGTTTGCCGTGCTCCACGCTCAATTCTCCAGTCAAGTCGATGCTCTTTTTTGAGATTTGCACCAGCGCTTCGGCCTTGCTTCTAGCTTCTTGACTTGCATCGATATTGCCCTGCTCATATGCAGCACCACAGGCTCCAAGCGAAGAAATTTCATCCAATAAGCCTAAGAAGCTCACGTAGTTTTCATCCGTGATGTCCTCAGCAGAGTTGGTGATGATGCACTGCGCAAAACTCAAGATCTCCGGCGCAAACTCATCAATCAGGCTGAATACTCGCATCACCTTCCAGTATCCGTCATCGACCATTAAGTCCTTAGTTTGAGAGTCGTGGTCAACCAAAGAAAATAACGGCTGGATCACCGACGAGCCGTAGTTGACCAAAGTGTTCTTTTCCAAGGAAGCAAGCCGCGAGAAAGTCTCCTCCAACTCAGCTTTGCTTGGCTGCGAGCTCCGCCTGACCAATAGATAGTAGTATGTGCTTAACCGAAGGTAGCTCTTTTTGGACGTATGCAGCGATTGAAGGTGTTCGGACAACTTGGCCAACACGGCATTGGTTGCAGCATCTTGATCGATGATTAAAGTGAAGCAAACGACGGTTTCGAAGATGAACATAACTTTTGTCTCGTAGAAACGTTTCGTTTCGGCGGAAAAACCGGGGAGGTTCTGCAAAAGAAGCTTAACGAAAAGCGTCATCTGTTCCTCGTCTGCCTTGGAAACAATATCGAACACACTCGGAATGTTGACGGACTTGATGCAGTCCAACGTGGAAATTGTGGACTCCACTTCTTGGTTTGTCGGTGGAATCGGCTCGTCAGAGTAACTCTTCAAGAAAGAGGAGAACGTTGAGAGGAGACCGCTTTCTTTGAGTGGCTTAACCGCCAGAATCACGAATGTAGGTTTCACTTCTCCAAGAGGTGCAAGCTTGAGCTTTTTCTGGAACTCGCTGAACAAGTTCGGATCGATCAAACAGTTTTCAAACAAGTTGAAGACAATCTTCAATACATCGTTCCACGATTCCGTCACCAAACATGCGGGTCTCTTTATCAATCGGAAAAGCACCACCGTCGACAATTGTGCTTTGAAGTCTCTTCCATAATGCACTGACATTTCACTCACGGTGATCGGATCTTCAAATTTTTCGATCCGGATTTGGGTGATGGGAATTTCCGGTCTCAAATGTTCATCTTCAGAAATATGCAATGATTTCTGGTCCAATAGCGTGGACATTTCGGCCAATTTCGCAATCAACTTCGTCACCGCTCCCTCGAGTTTATACACGATGCAGATATTGGCACATTTATCGATAGACGACATCAATTTTGTGATGATGTTATCGTCCGATGCCTCGTTGAAAACCTGCATCAAGGTACTCAACACTTGATCAACCACAGACTCAAATAAAAGCTTGTCGAACTGACACAAGGTAACTTGGTCAAAACTAGCCACGGAGTTTTTATGGTCTGTGACGTACTTTGTCTGAGAAGATATGAGATTGTGCCAGACGTCATCGAACCATTTTTCTGTTCCGTGGTGTTCTTCGGGCATGATGATTTCCCTGTCCCTGATGGAGTTATAGATGCCAGCCATGTACCATTCTGGGAAATCCTTTCCATTGTAGACTCCCTTCAAATTTCTTCTGTAAGCCTCGAATTCCATGGACTTCTTGACTTGAGGGTTATGCAAATCGGTGTTAAGCATGATGATGGAGTAAGACAAAATAAAAACAGCATCTCGATCGGGCAAAACAGGTTCCTTATCTTCAACATCATCTGGAACAACGTTGTTTTCTTTGGTTTGAGAAGAGACGTATGCTTCAGCAAAAAGCTCGACGATTCGCTCAATCTGTTGAGATTCGCCCGGAAGTCTAAACGACTTAAGGATCATGCGCAAGCCTTCATCGACTCTCAAACCACCAAAATCGAAAAGAGAAAGGAACTCCTTGAGAATGCTGATATTAGCTGGTTTAGCGAGGAACTCGCCCAAGACTTTCTTGTTCAAGCGGATTGACTTTTGGAAGAAAAACTTGGCTACTTCCGAAGCATCTGAGGGATCCTTGATGAAGTGCTGTTCACACAACGCTGCAAGTCCCTTCTTGGGATTTTCGTTGAAAATCTCTGTGCACCTGATGAACGAGTCCTTCTGCACTTTATTTGCAATCAAGGAGTGCACATCCGCAGAGGACTTGTAGAGTTTTGCTCTCTCGTTCACCCCAGAGACAAATGATAAGACGCCTTCCAAGCAGATTGGAGGAACGTTATCGGTGGTAATAAGTGCAGATTCAGGCAAAGCAAGCTCACACAAAAAGGTCACGAACGAAGTGGCCAAGTCGGACTTTTCAAAGTCACAATCAAAGTCCTTGAACAAGTTCACGAAAAACAGTGGTGAGCGGGTCCACAAGAAAGAGATGGACTCCACAATCAACTCTTTGGATGCTGGTGAACGGGTGCTTGCAGTGGTGCCCTTTATCGTGGTATTACCCTTCAAAGAGCTATCGATGGTGGGCAAAATCGATTTGAACAAAAGCTGGAAGGTCAATTCAAGTTGCAGTTTGAGATAGGTGTTCAATATCACAGCCATGGTGCAGAACAAACGAAGAGACGCCTGGAGCAAAGCGTGGGACTCGGTGGAGGAGATGATTTGAAGGACGTCCTTCGAGACCGGATCGGCAAGCAATGCCATCAATGAGGGATGCTCCGGAATGGTGTCTCCCGCAACCTCCACGGCGGTGTTTATCAAGGACAACGCAAACACCCTGGTGGATTCCATGTGCTGGTACTGGTTGGAGGGACTGCACATAGATATTAGGAGGCCCAAGAACTCGTTGATGCACTGAATGTCGAACTGGTCGGGCGAGTCGGAAGCCTCCGGCTTGCGGGGGGACATGGGGGCAATGTCAATGGTGGCCAGGGCTAGAAGAGAGCCGACGGGCAGCTCGAGGACACGTGACGGCGAGTTATGCGCCAGTGTCTCGTCGCCCATGACATCGGGGTGGAGCTCAGCGTACGCCGGGATGTCGTCGCCGGTGGAAGACTCCGGGTCGAGTTCCTTGACGCGCAGAAAGATCTTGACCGTCATGGACACCATGGCCATTTCGGCGGCCCTTCTGAGCACCTCGCTCCGTCGCTTGTTGCAGGCCAAAGACAAGCACGTGTGGATGACCTCGGAGATCACCGCATTGGGCAACAACGCCGAGAGCGGGCTCACGATAATGGTCTCCAAGAGCCGCAACACCTTGAGCAACACGGCGTCGTCGGTGTTTTGGTCCGAGGCCTCAAAGCGGCAATGCGTCAAGGACGTGGTCAACTGTATAAGCGCATTGGGCAATATCTTGGACCGGAACGAGATGATCTCGTACTGGAGGAGTTTCAGGATGGTGTTGAGCGCCAATGCAGTCACGCTGCCCAGCGTGGAGCTGCTTTCGATGGTCAACAAAAAGGGCTGCAAAAGCGTCAACGTGTCCACATCATTGATGTCGGAGGTTTCCGACAAAATGGACCGCAACTGCAAAAAACTGGAATGTAGGGGGTTGGACTGCGCCGACGAGAGCGGCGACAGCCTGGGCAGCGAAAACAGCGCCGAAAGCGCCAAGTTCAGAAAAAGAGACTCGTCCTCGCCAAAGAAGTCGGTCTGGCCGAGAATGGCCGCCACGCCGCCCTGTGCCCAGCGGTTGCTTTTGCGCATGGCTGAAGATATCACCATACATTCGTTGATCATGAAGGTGATGGGGTCTATGGCGTAGGGGTAGTGCATATGCGGCGGCGGAGGACGCCGGACGGATTCGCCGAACTTGAGGGTCGACATGTCGGAGTGGACGGGACGGGGCGGAAGCAGAGCGGATTGGCGGTGTTTGGTGGGGGTGTGGAAATGTTGTGTTGTGCACCGCGCACCGACGCGGGCGTGCGCGAACCAACTTCCGGGAAAAACCCGTACATGCGCAGCCTGGAGCGGGGGCGTTGTCGCCGGGCGTTGTCGCCGGGCGGTTTTGTTGGGGAGCGGGGCGCGGGCTGGCACAGGCCGGCTCTTTGGGGAAGAAAGCGCTGGCCAACAGCGGCCGCCCTCGGAAGTGGGGCGCGGCCACCCTCGGAAGTGGGGCGCGGCCGCCCTCGGCATTGGGGCGCGGCCACCCTCGGAATCGGGCCGCGGCTGCAAAACACACCCGTACACCACGCTACCCCCAGGCGTTTGGGCCCAATGCAAAGCACGCAATTTCGGGGTCTTTTGGCGGCAGATTCTGGTGGCCGATAGCGGGAATTCCGGACAGGGAAGTGACGGCATTTCAGGTGCAGCGGTCGTGTGTGGCACCAGCTACCGTGCAGGCCGCTGAGAGTTCCGGACAGTCCGAGGGCGTGCACGCATATATCCGATCTGGGCCCAGAAGAGGCATTTTCAAGCGGAAAAAAACAGCATCTTCCTTTTTGGCTCGTCTGATCGACGGCGAGAGCCCACGAGCCATTCCGATGCTCGAGGCCGGACGAGTTTCCGAAGCCCCAAAACGATCAGGCTCGTGGCTCCAGGAAGCGCATTTCGGGGCCGTCGAGCTCATGCGACAGCCCGGAGTCTACGCGAGTGGCGGCTTTTTTCTGATATTCCACTGCTTTTTCCCCCGATATTCCATTCTTTTTCCCCGATATTCCACTCTTTTTCCCCGATATTCCATTCTTTTCCCCCGATATTCCACTCTTTTCCTCTGATAGTCCACTCTTTTCCCCTGATACTCCACACCTCTTCTGCCGGCGCAGCGAAATCGTGTGCCGTAAAACTCGATCGCAGAAAACGACTCAGCTCGCGTTTTCTTTTTCCGCGTTGAGCAGTGAAAATACACCGCGGTGAAACTACGGGTCAGATCAGGTCTGCAACACACGACCATAGGTTTGAAACACGGCTGAAACGTTCATCTGCTGCACCAGGTGAAACACAGGTGAAACACGGTCAACCAGGCTCTCGGTCAAACACCGCTCATACGCAGGTCACAACAACAGTGCGGCAGACCAACCGCTGAACACAACCACCTGAACTCTTCAAACCTGACTGAACGGCTGAACACAATCAAGCACCTGAAACATTCAAACGGCGCTGACCCAATCAAGCACCTGAAACATTCAAACGGCGCTGACCCAATCAAGCACCTGAAACATTCAAACGGCGCTGAAACACTTTCAAACGGCGCTGAACATAATCAAGCACCTGAAACTCATTTCAAACGGCGCTGAAACACTTTCAAACAGCGCTGAACATAATCAAGCACCTGAAACTCATTTCAAACGGCGCTGAAACACTTTCAAACGGCGCTGAACCCTTTCAAGCGGCGCTCAAACTTGTGGCATCTAGCCAGAAAATGGATACGCTGGTGGCCCCTCTGAACACAAACGGAAACCCCTCGGGCAAACCCGTGAAAGTAACAAAGCGAAAACTCAAAAATGACCTCGCAGCCCTTGGCCCCGTGCCCATGGCCGATCTGGACGGGCGCCCCAAACGTGTGCCTCGTATGGCGGCCAGAAGAGCGCAGGAGTCCGTGGCGGCACTCCCGGAAATCCTCGGCGACAGTCCCAATGGTCTACTAGCGAAGCAACCAACGCTCCAGAATAGCCCGATTATCACGGCAAAAATGCCGAATTTAAAGCATGCAAACGGCGTTTTTGTGGAGCCCGAATTGGCCGTTCCCAAACCGGGTTACTCCGGCCACACCTTGGAGTCGTTGCCGCCGGCCAAGGTGAAGCGTGCTGCGGTCGCTGCCGGAAAAGGCAAGCGGGGCCGAGCGCCGGCGGCGCCGGCGGTGAAAGCCGACGACGGGCTTCTGGCTCTAAAGGAGAAGCCCTACATCCTGCACCTCCAGACGGACAAGCTGGAGGCCTTGTCGCAGCCGTCGGAGCTTCGGGAACGAGTCAAAAAGCCTAAACTTGCCCAGGCTCACCTGCGGGTAATTCTGATCCCGGCTACTCCCTTGAGTACGTTCAGCCACCACAGCAGCCCGGGCCGGTCCATCAAGCGGCTCAAAATCACCTCGCCAAAGAGACCCCCTGCACTTTTGGCCCGGGCCACCCCCGAGGTACCGGAAACCCCCGACGACAATAACAACGACGACTACTGCTCCACGTGCGGCGGCACGGGTGTGTTCATCTGCTGTGACACGTGCCCGAAATCATTCCACCTCTTGTGCTGCAACCCTCCGCTCCAGGAAATCCCCGAGGAGAACTGGAACTGCACAGAGTGCTTGGCCAAGCACGGGTTCGTGGCGAAGAAGCTGTTCAAGGGCTACGGGATGTTCGGCGGTCTTCTAAACACCATCCACGGGCGGAACCCCACGGAGTTCCGTCTTCCGAAACGGCTCCGGGACGCCACTTTCATGGATGTGTCCACAGGCGACGAGTTCCAATACTCCGACGGGTCCATGAAACCGGACGTGCCCGTGGTGAAACACGCGCAGCTCAATGGCTACAACATCAACGAAGAGCTAGACGTGGAGGCGCTCTATGACGCGAAGGGCAGGCCGTGGCTTTGCCACAAGTGCAAGATGTCGGGGTTGCAGCGACGGACCATGGTGTCGTGTGACTTCTGCCCGTTGTGCTGGCATTTGGACTGTCTTCCGGGGGTGGTGTGCCTGGCGAAGACCTTGGGCCAGAAGTGGCGGTGTCCGAATCACATTGAATCGATAATCCCGTCGCTGTGGCTCGAGAGACGGAGCTTCAAAGACGCGCTTGTGTTGGATGCTTCGGTGCACAACAACTTCCTTCTGTTTGTGCAGGCAAACAACTTCCTTATCAAGTACAAGGAAGAGCCGTACTTGGCGGAAGACGCCGACATGACGTTGCAGAAATACCTGCACGGCGTGGCCAGCGTGCAAGACAACATTGCCAGGTTTGAGCAGCGATTTGGGGACTACTGCCAAGTGGATTCGGGAGACGACGACGACGTGGACGTGAATTACAGGGTGCCGGAGCACATGCAGAACTACTCCATTGATGAGAGAGTCGTGGCGAAGAGCTCGGCCAAGCTAGCGAAAGTGTTGCTTATCACCAGTGGCACGGAACCACAGCCGTTCATCTACCGTGTGCCGGAGCAGAGCATTGTGCTAGATTTCATCAACAAAACAAGCCAGGGAAGAATCAAGGAAGACATTGCATATTACGAAGAGCATCAGCGGGCGGCAAGGGACCAGGATTTGGCTGCAGTCCGTGTGCTTTTGGACATGCATGGCCGAGAAGATGAGACGGTGTCAAGCGGAACAAATCCCGAAGTGGGGTCGGCATCAGGCAATATTTGCATTGACCAAAACTACGATGCCAAGAGACAAGGTTTGGATCTAAACAATGGCGTGACGGAGACGCCAAGAGTGAAGAGCGAGGACCAAGGAAAAAAGACATTGGACACAGAACGACTTCTGTTGGACGAGATTCGCCGGCTCATCGAGCTCAAGGGAAAAGAGAAGCTCATGGAGTTTCTCAGAAATGACTGGACTGCTGACTAATTGACTAATTGAATGGTTGACTGGCTGACTAGTTGACGGTTAATTGACTGCTGACTGAGCCGGCAACCAACCTAGAGACATACTTCATGTCGGATACATAGAGACAGGCATAGCAGCCAAGGCTGAATGCATATTTATTGGGCATGGCTTCTCCACCAGAGCCAATCATTGGAGATCGTTTGATTTCCAGTGCTGAACAAGGCCGGCGGCTATATACAGGAGCTACGACAGGCTGGTGGGGAGTGCAATGTGCGGGATTTCCGAGTCGGGGACGCCCAGAGCAGAGGTCATTTCCACAAGCGCCTGGAGGATCTGCGTGTGGTTTTTGTTGGAGCAATCCAACGTCTTCACAGCGCCCGACACTTCGTGGACCCGAATCATGCACGGGGCATTGTTGTAGTCTTCTTTTGCGGCGGGACGGACGCGGGTGACGACCATGTCCAAGTCGGCGTTGTGGAAGCGCAAAGTGGGCAAGTTGAACTGCCAGAACTGCTTCAAGCCCGCCAGCCTCTTGTAGACGTTTTTACTCAAGAGCACCAACTCTAGCTTCTTGACGGCGGGGCCGAATCTGAAGGCGGTTTTGCTGTCGCCGGCGATGAGGTTCAAGCGCACGCTTTGCTTGAGGATGCTGTTGCTGGAGCGTCTGAGCTGTTCGGAGAGCTTCTGCATCGGTGGTGGGAGGGGGGAGAAGACGGTGAAAAGGCGCGCGCTTGTGTGAGGGTCATGGAGTCACGTGATCTCGTCATGCAAGTGTCACGTGATCAATCACGTGCGTGGGCATGTGGAGTCGTGTGATTTTGTCACGTGCGGCGCGCGTGCCCGGCGCGGCCGCGTTATCGGCGTCTGCGCCCGACGTCCAGCCGCCATGAAGACTTCCTCCCGGCTCCTCAGCAAAGCGCAGCGCTTCGTGCCCCAAGCAGGCTCGTATCCCAAAGGCTTCGCCGTGGGCGGCATGCACGCCGGCGTCAAGAAAAACGCCAGCGCCTTGGACTTGGCGCTCCTCCACAACACGTCCGAAAACGAGGCCGTGGCCGCCGCCGTTTTCACGCAAAACAAGTTCAAAGCCGCGCCCGTGCAGGTGTCGTCCCGCATCCTCCAGAAAAACAGCAGCATCCAGTCGCTCATCATCAATTCCGGCAACGCCAACGCCGTCACCGGAACGCAGGGCATGAGCGACGCGGCCCAAATGGTCGAAGTCACGGACAAAACGCTCGGCAACAAGCCGGACTCGTCGCTCGTCATGTCCACCGGAGTGATCGGCAACCCGTTGCCCATGTCGCCGATTTTGGCGGCAATCCCCCGCTTGGCGCAGCTGCACTTGGGCTCCTCCCACGACCACTGGATGTCCTGCGCACAAGCCATCTGCACCACCGACACGTTTCCGAAATTGGTCAGCAAGGAGTTTGAGATCAACGGCCGGACGTACCGCTTGGCCGGGCTCGCAAAGGGCGCCGGCATGATATGCCCCAACATGGCCACTCTTTTGGGGTTCTTCGCCACCGACGCGCCGGTGTCGGCAGCAGCACTCCAGCGGCTTCTCTCCCATGCCGTGGACCGCTCGTTCAACTCCATCTCCGTTGATGGCGACATGCTGACCAACGACACCATCGTGGCCATAGCCAATGGAGCGGCGGGCGGCGACACCATCGAGGATGCGCCCGAAAGCAGCGGCTACCAGGCGCTCGAGGCGGAAATCACTCTTTTCGCGCAGCAGTTGGCGCAGCTTGTGGTGCGCGACGGAGAGGGCGCCACCAAGTTCATCCGGATCCGGGTGAAGGATGCGCTTACGTATGCGGACGCCAAGACCGTGGCGCTGAGCGTGGCCAACTCGTCGTTGTTCAAGACCGCGATGTTTGGAAACGACGCCAACTGGGGCCGCATATTGTGTGCTGTGGGCTATGCGGACGTGGGGGCCGGGTCGGTGAACACGGCGCAGACGAACGTGTCGTTTGTGCCAGCGGACGGCACGGCGGCGCTCCGGCTTTTGAGCAATGGCGAGCCGGAGCAGGTGGACGAGGCACGTGCGCTGGAGATTCTCCAGGCGGAGGATTTGAATGTGGAGATTGACTTGGGCACGGGCGGCGGGGCCGAGGCATGTTTCTGGACGTGCGACTTGTCGCACGAGTACATTTCGATCAACGCGGACTACCGGTCGTGAGCGGCGGGCGCCCGACTGACCCGGACGCCCGACCGACCCGGACGCCCGACTGTATACTCTAATGTATTCCCCCGGATTACGCGCTCGCGTTCGCGCTCGCGTTCGCGCTCGCTTCGCGCTCGCTTCGCGTTCGCCTCGCTCCGCTTCTCCCCCATGGCCTTCTCCTTCCAGGACCTCTTCAGCACCAAAGACTACGCCAAAAATGTCGTCGTCATCGCCCAGATCCTCTCGCTCCGCGTCAACACCCTGCATCCGGCGGAAATCGTCGTGTCGGACTTGTGCGGCGCCCTGCGCTACCCGATCCGGGAAAATCGCCCCGTGGTGCCGCCCGACAATCAGAAACTGCTTCTCTTGTACCACCAGAAGTTGATGGGCTTCGCCGACGACTACTCGCGGCGAACCGCGTCCGATCTCTTTCTGGCGCTGGACGTGTCGCTGGCCTCGTTCATCGACATGTTCCACAAATACTGCTTCGTGCGGCTCCACGTGCGGCTAGCCGTGGGCAGGGACCCCATGGTCACGCGGATGGAGCTTGCGTCGGCGTGCCTGCAGCTGGACGAGTTTTGGCTCCGGTTCCGGGCGTTTCGGGGGCGCCTAGCGCTCCACCGCGAGCTCTTGCTCAAGGTAGTTGAGCCCATGTTGCCTGCCGACCAGTATGACTTTCTTTTGCCGCTGGCGTCGCCGGGCTCGTTGGAGGACTTGGCAGAGGACTTGGCAGAGGACTTGGCAGAGGACTTGGCAGAGGACTTGGCAGAGGACTTGCCGCAGGGCTCGTCGCAGGGCTCGTCGCAGAACTCGTCGCAGGTGAAGGTCGAGCCGCCGGTCAAATCCGAGTCGGCAAACAGCCCGTCGCAGCTGTACGCGTTCTTTCTGGCGCTTCTCCGCCCGCTGCAGTCTCCTGTTCGGTCTCTGTTTGTTGCTTTGGACACCGGCTCAGCGCCTGCTTCGGCCGGCCCCGACCAAACGGCTCCTCGCTCCGTCTTCCGTTCTCTGTCACAGCCGTCTGCTCAGCGGCCGCTTGAGTCCCAGCTTTTTTTTGACTCCGGGGACGTTCTCCGGTCTCTGTCTCAGGATCTACTTACCCAGGTGCCTCAAACGTTGGACTCGGAAATAGTCCAGACAGACTTTCCAGCCCGACAGTCCCGGGCCCCAGAGTTTCCAGCCCGACAGTCCCGGGCCCCAGACTCTCCAGCCCGGGACTCTCCAGCCGCAGACTCTCCAGCCCGGGACTCTCCAGCCGCAGACTCTCAATTGCATGCTCAATTGCATGCATCCCTGCAATCGTGTGGCTCCCAATTCCCTCGCATCTCGCCCGTCTTGTCCCCCCAGGAAAGCCTGGACTTTGACCTGCTGCACGTGACCATGACTATCCACCACTCCCCCGGAAGATGCGTTCCGTTGTCCTTCTTGAACACGGCGCCGCCGGGCGAAGACAACTACAAGGTGCACGCCAAGATCGTGGGCACCATCCCCCTGGACTTGTCTCTAGTGTGCACCAAGCTGTACATGGAAGTGCACGGCGAGGTCGAGCTTGGAGACCCCAAAATCCGCTCCTTCGACTTTCTTCTTTCCGACTCCCCGGACACGAAGTTGACGCCGCAAAACTCGCTCGTGGTGCACATCGCAAGCTCCGACGTGCTTTCCTTTTTCGGCTTCAAGCACACGGAGCAGCTATACACGCGGATACACTCGCTCAAAGAGCACTTTGCCGCCGTGTGTTTCATTGACCTCGACCTTGATCTCCGCCGAATCTTCGTGCAGGACGCCCAAAGGTGGACCCTCGACTCGTCTCTCCAGAGCCTTCAATCCAAGGTGCTGCTGCGGTGATCTTTTACTATTCAGATGGTGTTTATGGACTGTTCACGCCGAACGAGTACGGCCCGGCTCGCATCCTTGGCTGTGCCGGTCTATGCCTGCGTATTGGCGAGCCACTTCCACCACGGGCCAGGGCAAAAGCCTCAAAAGAGGCAAGAGCTCGCCGTAAAACGGGAGCTTGATGTCCCCTCTTCTTCCTGTTCGCATGGCAGTGATCAACAAACGAGCCACAAACTCCGGCTCAAGCAGCGGAGCCAAAACCGGCAGCGGGTTCTCGATGCCCTGGAATAACGCGGTGGTGAGCTGTCCGGGACACAACAAGAGAGTCTTGATGCCGGGGTTCAGCAGCGGCGCCCCGAGCTCGAACGTCAACGATTCATGGAGGCCCAAGAGGCCGCTTTTGGCGGCGCCATACGCCCCGAAATTGGCCGGCGACAGAAACGCCAAAACTGAGCTCACGGTGATGATGTACCCCCGCTGGAGAAGAAGCATCGCCGGCAAAAACACCTTGATGGTGTAGAAATACAGGGTCAAGTTGATGGCGAGGGTTCTGTTGATCTGCTCCGTGGTCATGTCCAAAATGCTTCCCGGGTTTGCCACGGCGGCGTTGTTGATGAGAACGGTGGGGGTTCCGATTGTTTTCTGGATGTATTTCTGGCATTTGACCAAGCATGCATACTGCGTGATGTCACATTGACAATAGCAAACGCCGGAGAGTCTCTTGGTTTTGGGCACCTTGAGGATGTCCAAAACAATGACTTTTCCGCCCAAACAAGCCAACTGGCGGGCAATCTCCCTGCCCAATCCGGATGCGCCGCCCGTGACCACGGCGATGTCGGTTTCTGGCAGGTAAGTGTGGCCCAAGAGCCGAAGAATCACCAGCATGGAGTTTCGAGTTATACCGATAGCGAGTTTGCAAGCTACACTTTGCACTCTGATTTGTGGGTGGAGTTCGATGGGTGCAAAAAGGTGCAAAAAGGTGGCCGAAAAGAGTGCGTCAGCTGACCACCTCGCGGGGAGCCCATTTGTCGCCAAGGCGGCGACTCCGGGAGTTCTTTCCGCCGGTGACTTCCCTAAGGTTTCCCTGGTTGCTGTGTCGGAAGCTCTTCCTTTTCCGAAAGAGCCGTCAAGCCCGAGGAGCGGGCCCCTCTGCGCCGTCTGCGGAGTCGGCCCCGGGTCGGCCCCAGACCCGCTTGCACGGCTATATGCAGTATTCCTTGGTGATCCATGGTACTGCACACACGCCGCGCCGCTCACCACCGCACAAGAAACCCCTACACCGCCCCCACATCAACACGGCAAGCATGGACCCGCCGCAGATCCTCCGCATCAAGAGAAAGAGGGGCCAGGACCCGCTCCAGGCGTTGATCCTCGCAGACCTGCAGATAGCAAAGCGGTCCAAGCCGTCGTCGCCAAAGTCCAACCCCGCGCCGCATCCCCTCGGCTCCAAAAGCTACTACTTCCACTTGGCCGAGACCAATGACAACGTGGACCAACCAGACTCGGAGATCTTGGCGTCGGTGCTCTCCGAGGCCCGAGTGAAAGGCTCCAACAAGCGGAAACGGCAGTTTGTGATTCCAAAACAGCAGACCGAAGAAGACACCGTGATCCCCCATGAGCTTGCCGAAATGCTTGATGATTTGTTGGTGGAGGATGCCCCAAGGGTCAAGAAGAAGCGTGGGCGGAAGCAAGCACAGCATGCGGGCGAACGTGGCAACAACGGGGGTGAAAATGGTCCAATTCCCGCCGTGCCAGCTCCAATAACCACAGAGGTGAACGCCCCGAGCCCGGAGAGTGCCTCTGACCCCGAAACGGGATACGACGACTATGTCTTCGATGTCTACAAGCTCTCCACGGCCGAAACTCTCACCAATGCAAATTACCCGCTGTCCCAAATAGGGTATATTCGGTTCTACGACGACGATGAGTTTGACTTGCTCCAGCTGGACGACGAAAACCGCTCTCAAACGGCCATCTACTCCGACGACGAGGACTCCAACGCCGAGTCTTTCTACCAAAACGACTACCCGGAAGACGAGGATGCAGGAACGTACAGTGACTCGTACGAATATGAAGACGAGAACTATGCGCCCATCATAGTGGACTCGGCCGAAGATGTGGAGGCTCAGGCTTATTTGAGAGGGCACGTGCAAGCGGATATTGCTGAGCCACAGCATTACGACGATTTGTACGACGATTTTTTCGATGAAGACGGGAACCAAGTGGCTGATTTGGTACACGATGAGCACGACGACTATGAGCGGCAGAATTTCTTTGCGAATGAAGAGGACGACGCTTTGGCGCTTCACAGAGACAGGATCTTTGGCAAGTTGCAAAAGATGATCAACGAAAGTTGAGAAGCAGGACATTAAGATAGTGTCCTTGTCACTCGCCTCAACGACGCAAAGATCTACTGATCAAAGATCTACTGATTTGCGACGCAAAGTCCGTCTCGCGGCTTTGACTGATGCTTTTGCTCTTGCCGACTGGACGTGCCGACTGGACGTGCTTGTCGACCTTGGCTTTGGTGGAGCATAGATGAAGGCGTCCGTTTCAAAGCTTCCGTCAATGAGTCGTTTTTTCACAACGAGCTCCATGCTGGTGACAGTATAAAGGTGTATCAGCAAACTATGCAAGATTATGCTGGTGGGAAAATCGTCCGGTTCTGCAGCGGCTGGTCACGAGAAGAAGAAGGTGCTCTCGAGAACTTTTTCAATATCCAAACTGCCCACCTTCGGTGCATCAAGAATTGTTACCGGCACCAAAAGCGGCACATGCGAAGAATGGCATATTGGGGAATCGGCTTTCTCGGACACGCTGGACGCAGAGTATACGATACTATGGCGAGGGCCCCCCATTCGATACACGAGCTCGGGGCGGTGCTCTTCCACTAGCCGCTCCACATGCAGGTTATCTTTGATCTCCACATTCAATTGCAGATTCCAGGTCTGGAGCCTGCGGCCCACGGCATGAAACTCGCTCGAACTGTGCGGTTTTCCGTTGGGCTTCATTTTCGGCTCTGCTTCTGCCGCCACGCTATATGTTTCTCTTAGATCAGCCAATGCTCTAAGAAAGTCTCCGTGCTTCTCCTTTTTCACCCAAACAAGTTGGTAGCTCTTTCTGTTCAAGTGGGCCAAATCTTGACGGAGATTTTCAATGATGTCCGAGCTGTGCAACCGCACGAACTCTTGTCTTAGGATTCTGGAAAGGGTTCCCACAGAAGCCGCGTGGGTCCAATAACTGTCATGCACGGCAGCAAAGGTAATGTTTTGTTCCTTGGCTGATAGACAGGTCATCTTGAGGTGCATGGCGTCGATGGAGTGGACGAAGTTTGGAGCCATGCCATTAAGGGACTTGGCTTGGTCGATGGGCGCAATTTTGGCATCGTTCCGAAGCGTGAGTCTCTGCAATTCCGTTATGAGTTCTTTCAGTTTCCTTTTCCGGTATAGCTGAACCAATGGCAACCCGGAGAGAGAAGTCCACATCATGGGCCTCCAGCGGTTTTTTCCAAAGAAATCGAAAATGCGCTCATGCTTGTCGACCCTCTGATCAACTTCGAACGCCTGGACACATCTGTGGCAGTTCTCCACCAACCACTTCTGGATAATCCTTGCGCCTTTGAATAACTCGGTGATGGATGCAAGAACGTGTGCAGCGATGTACGATGCAACCTCGACGTGTGTGTGCAGCTTTTGGTCGGCAAGCAGCATTATTTGCCGAAGTATCTGTTGAGTGGCGCCAAAACGCGTGACACCGTACACGGTGGTCATCACGGTTTGCTTGATGAGCTTGCGCGAGAGGAAGCCCAAGGCCATGTCGGCCATTGGGTGGTGATCTTGCTCGATGCGCTTTCTGACCGACTCCAAAACGGTGAGATAGATGTCCTGGCGTGTTTCTCCGCCGAGAACGTTCACGGACCTGGCTGCCAAAACATCTCCCCCAAGCGCCGAGTAGTGCTGGAGTCCGTTGCAGGAGCCATCTTGGTGCACCGGGATGTGGCTTTCATAATCAGCCACATCTCCCGAAAAAGCCCATATTTGCACAAATTCTCCGCAGAGCGCCAAGCATTGCCATGGGTTGTCGGCCTTGAGCCACCACGAATCTGGATTGATGGGGTGTTCAAACGAGCTGTGGATGTTCTGCCTGTTGTCCTGTACAAAGCGTACGGACTGCTGCATGTCCATCTTGGTTTTGCTGTACATGTTGGCCATCTGGTACTGTAGCCAGTCATAGCCGGTTTCTCCTAGACGCCTGCCCTCCCCAAACATCAACAACCCTCGTGCCAAGTCATCGCCCTGGTACGAGAGAAACGTCGCCACAGGGTACACGCGGCCCCGGAAGTCCAACGAGTGGGGGAAGTAGAAGTTCTGGCCACAGTAGGCGTTGGCAAGCTGCTTAGCCAAGTTGTAATTGATGCACAAATTCCTCGTGTCATTGTAGGCCTGCGTGGCGGTCTCCTTGTGCCATTTCCACACGCTGTATTTGGCAAAGAAGTCCTTTTCGTTTGAGAAATCCTCTCGGCGTGGCCGGGCAGGAATGGCTTCCATGGAGATTTTCTTCATATCCAACGGCGCCTTGAAGAGCCTGCTCACGAGTTCGTCGTGGCTGGAGATTTCGTTGTATACCCGCATAATGTACGGGTTGATGGTCCAGGCCACGGAGCTCAATGCGTTGAGAGCCCGGTACACCGAAGAAAGTTGTCCCGTGTCATGTGCTGTGGACAAGTACACCGCTAGGGCGTGTGGGTCAGACGATTTCACCAAGTCCAACGGCTTGGAGAAGAACCCGCCGCTCTTGGGATTCACCCATTCTTTGGGAGGATGCACCATTGGCAAATCGTACGACCCCGACAGGAAATGAAGCAGGTAGTTCTGGAGAGCGCTGGAGATGTGGGCGTTCACTTTCAACGAGCCGTACTGTTTGTGCTTGGAGTCGTCCCAGACGTGGCAGAACTCAAACAATGCTTGGCCTTGCGTGCCCAACAGCGTCGGTGTCTCAGGAACCTCAAGGACCCGGATCAAGATGCTAATCACGTGGCACGTGTACTCGAGGAGGAGCGTTTTGGAGTAGAGCACGCTCTGCAAATTGTGGACTTTGCGGAATTTCGGGTCGTGCTTGATCAAGCTGGTCAACGCGTAAGAAACTGCCAAAGCAACAGTAAGCACCTTCGCTTCCGGCAGCCGGAGAGTCGCTGAAAGCATGTGCGATAACGTGAGCGAGACGATGACAGCGGCGGGAACTTGGGCATGGAGCACGGCGTGTTGCTTGGCGAGTTTGGAGCACTGCTGCACACTTAGAGTTCCGGTTTTGTGCCAGTTCCGGAGCCATATCCTGTGTGCTTCCTGAAACGCCTCGATATGGCTTGACCTTTTGAAGTCCTTGTGGATGGATTGTGAGAGCTGCTCGATGAGAGTCTGCTTCTCGTAGTTGAAATCCGCAAAGGAGTCCGGGCTATGGTCTGGGCCCGGGCGATGATCTGGGCCCAAGTTCTCGGCATCACTCTTCGTGCCGGTAGCTTGGAACGTCTTGAAGAGGTCTTGTAGCTCCTGCACACTGAGCCCCGGCGAGGCCAAGCTCTTGAACTTGAGAAAGTCTCCGTACTTGGCGGTCCGGACAAACTCACAGAGGCCGGTGAAGTCGAGATGCCGAGCGGTTCCCCCGACCAGGTTCACGCAGCTTCGAAGGTAAAACTGCTCAAGGCTGGGCCCTGCATCCAGTGCCAGCTGGGGGTTCTCGTTTCGGCCAAAAACAGCATTGAACTCAGGGATTAGCTCCAAGTGGCGCTTCTTCAACATGGCCAAAACCCCGTCCTCGTCAACGGCGCCAGCTTTCTGCATCGCCTTGATGTGGCCTATGAGGTTAAGCGCACTGATTCTCTGGCCCCGAGCGCCATAGACCGAAGCCAAGGCTTTCAAGAGAAGCACCACTATCAAATTGCGTAGATCCGCCGCGTCCTGCTCGGCGGCCACTTCCGCCGCCACTCTGGGGACTGGCGACTGCGGCGGCTCTAGCCTCTTCCGGCTTTCGGGCCTGTCGGCTTTCTGCACATGCCCGAACTCGGTGATTGCCTCTTTGAGCTGCATCATATTCACGCTGGGCATTTCGATGACGTGGTTCAAGAGCGTGATGAAACAGCACGTGTATATGGAGGAGCCCAGCGCAATGTGGAGGGGGTTTTCCAAGAGCCGCAATCGTTTCAAGAGCTCCAAAGATTTGGCCACGTCCTTGGTGAAGACGGTTTGGAGGAACCGGTTGACGAGCACACGGGTGTTTGCCGAGGCGATTCTGGAGTCATGGCTTTTTTTTAGGACATCAACGACGTCGGCTTGCTGAGTGTCAAGGACTTTGCGGGCGGCGGACTTCTGCGATTCGGAGATCAACGCATACGCTCGGGATGAGACGCGATGACAGAGCCGGAGGCGTAGCATGTAGGCGGAAGAGCTGGCGTAGCATGCAGGGAAATGGAAGAGCTGCGAGCTGTGGAGTTGGGCACGCGATGCGGCTGTGTGCAGGACGGCCGGGTCCTATGTCTGCCGATTGGCGTTTCCACACGACTGAACCTTAGAGCTCGTGGTTTTTGCGGCAAGATTTTGTGGAGAGCTCGTGGTTTTTGCGGCAAGATTTTCATGGGCCACAGCTTTGCGGAGAGCGCTGTAGGGTGCATGGACGGAGCGTGTGCAAGCTTTAAGCTGGCGCCCTGATTCTCAATCTTACCGATGTGGTAAGCAGATGGGCAATCTATGGGGAGTGCCACATCACACAAGGCCGTCTCTGGCGCCTGTATCACCTGCATGTCACAGCTGCATATCACAGCTGTCTATGTCCACTGCATATCACAGCTGTCTATGTCCACTGCATGTCACAGCTGCCTTTGTCCACTGCATGTCACAGCTCTGGAACCTATGTTCATGATCACAGCAGCGGAGCCAAACTGAAGAAAGCTGTGTGAGCCTCGTTCTGGAGAAACTGGCAAACTTCTAAGCGGAGAATCAAATTCGGAATCTCTCGTCCATCCGTGGTGACGACCCTGTTGGGAGCCTCGAGCAGCGACTGAATCAGGCGCCTCAAGTGGGACAGTGTTATAGACGTCTGATTTGTCACTTTCGCTGCACGTCCATGTGCAGCCGTGCAGACATAGACGCCTTCCCTGCACCATTGTGGTGGCCCAGATAGGCAATTTTTCAAAACAGCGGCCATTTCCGGAGTCCACTTTCAAACACGCCCATCTTCAATTTGCCTCGGGGGTCCGGTTTGAAGAATATAAAAGCTGGTGCCAAGCCAGGAAAGTGTTCTGCATTAACTCAAAATGGCTGCTCCTCAATCCACCAAAACCTCCTCCGCCCCAAAGAAAGACAACTTCTGGACCCTCAAGACAAAGTACGGCTGGTCTCCAGCATGTGTGATTGCTTGAAATCAGACGGCGGTTCGAATATTTATACCAATAAACACTCGCTTTACCAAACTGTAGATATACTCCATAAGCACCAGAAACGTGACTGGCTTCCGAGCGAAACCTGCATCCCTGGCACAGCCAGTAGAACAAGGTATTCTATAGTAATAGTAATAAACTCAATCAAAAACAAGCATCAGGCATTTTTGGAACTGAACCCAATGCATCCAGCGCAAGCCAGCAGTGGGTGTTTGGCACGCCTGCATCTAGTTGTAGGAGTCTGCTATTGAAGACTCGCTGCATCCGGAATCAGGCTCTTAGGATTGCCCGAATCAGCCCTGGAATTGCCCGTACATCCCCAGAATTGCCCGAATCAGAAGTGAAACCCGTACATCCCTGGAATTGCCCGAATCAGCCCTAGAATTGCCCGAATCAGAAGTGAAACCCGTACATCCCTGGAATTGCCCCGCCTCTAGTTGTTGATGGACGTCTGGATGTTGAACGTGATCGACGGAAACTGCAGCACATCCGTAGACACATACACTTCCACACCAAAACTCCCAAGAATCCCCCGAATGATCCCACTCGGCAAGTAAGCGTAGGCCCGGGCCTTGGCCAAGGAGTCCTGCATACCGGCAGCGCTGTCCAAGCCGCTCGTCAAGCGGTAATTGGCGTCTATGAGCACAAACGTCCCCCTGTGATTGGTGCGGAGATTGTCCATCTGCTTGCCGTAAAGAAACTTCCACGCGTCCCTGCAAATGAACTTCATGATCTCCAAGATGTCGCTGATGCGGCTGTGGTACAGCGCCCGGTACATCAACACCTCCGTGAGCTTGCGGCCCAAGTCAAACCCGTACGCCTCGATGCGCATGGTGCAGGGCTCTGCACAGAGAAGGGCGCTGTCGAAAACGGACACGTGGCCGGGGAGATCGCCGGGGATGGACGAAAGCGGCGTGTGGATGCGGGTGACTTCGGAGCTTTGGACGGCGGGGGTTTTGTCCTCAAGCGTGTGGGTCACGCGCACGGACATGGGGACCATTTCCTGGAGGAGGAGCTGGAGACAGACGGCATTGACGTGCTTGGGGGCGTCGAGGAGGTCGGCCATTGCGGTGGAGAGGTCGCTTGAAGTGGCGTGGTGCAGGGCTTTGCGCGCTCCTCGTTGGTGTGCATATGATGTCGTGGTGTGTACTGCATATACCACCATGGTGTGTACTGCATATAATGCACCTTCTCTGCGCTGCGTATCGTCGTCTATGCTGCATATAATACACCTTCTCTGCACTGCGTATCGGCGTCTTTGCTGCATATAATGCTCATTTCCTGCACTGCGTATCGGCGTCTATGCTGCATATAATGCTCATTTCCTGCGCTGCGTATCGTCGTCTATGCTGCATATAATACACCTTCTCTGCACTGCGTATCGGCGTCTATGCTGCATATAATACACCTTCCCTGCACTGCATATCGGCGTCTATGCTGCATATAATGCACATTTCCTGCACTGCATATCGGCGTCTGTACTGCATACAATACACCTTCTCTGCACTGCCTATCCGGCTTTGAAAGCCTGGATGCGTAAGCCATCTCGAGCTCGAATACGAGCGATTACTCCAATCTAAATTATTCCAGCTTTCCTATTTTGACCTAATACCACTAACTCAAAGATTAGCCCGTGTTGCAATTTGGCCGACACATTCATTTTTGCAGCCACCAAAGTCCAATTGCAGATCAAAAGGATGTGCAGATCAAAAGGATGGGCAGATCAAAAGGATGGGCAGATCAAAAGGATGGGCAGATCAAAAGGATGGGCAGATCAAAAGGATGTGCAGATCAAAAGGATGGGCAGATCAAAAGGATGGGCAGATCAAAAGGATGGACTTTCCAATTGGGAATTGAATCGGAGATTTCTTCCATTTTCACATCTTTGCCTTATTGGAGTACGTTTATTAGTATCATATTATAGATTGGGAGGTAAAGTTACAAATATATTATAAATTTAATTCTATAACATATATCTATGGAGAATAACATATAGAATTAGGTTCTTGAATATCTATAGGTAATATAATATCAATTATTATTTTATTAGATCCTTTATCTATGATAGCTATGGTGCCTGTTGGTATTATATATAGATTAAAGATAAATATAATTTATTGTTCTATCCTTTAATGGTAACATTAGTCATGGAAACCATGGTGTAGACTACGTATAATCAATTGTCTACAGAGTCACTTCACATTCTAATTCCCACAATAAGATTAAATCTTGACTAAGTGCCTCAGAATAAACTCTTTAAAATCTGACAGCTTGTACATGTATAGCTATACAGACAATCGATTTCACACGAATTGCAAGATCCGTTGCAATTTTGTGCTGATAGAGAACACAATATAAGAATAAAAGGATTATAGAAAGAAGACAGAAATGCTATACTTGGTCGGTGACTCGAAGGCTACAACAACTGGTGATTAACAATAGTCTACGATTCTCCGTTTTTATATTAGTATGGCATATCTCCTTAAAGAACTTTGAACGAGTTACCTGAACGCTTCATCAAAGACAACATTTTGGCTCTCATGAAGGACGTCGTTCCACGTACTGGCTGTCTTCGAATACAAGCATCTCACCGACATGGCCCCAGAAATGACATGTCACGCGCAGGAGTTGATATCCAGAGATGCTACATTCACAATGCTCGGGCAAGACTGATACATCTCTGGACAAGGTATCTCTACAAGGCGAGACGCTAGCTGAAAGCAAGAACGACCGGCAAATGGAACTCAGAAAAGGATGTTGCTGTCTGCGAGCTCCCTTTCGCAAACGCCGTAGCCTCTTGACTGCATTCCAAGTACAAGCCGTTGTGCTAGCTGAGGAGGCACGCTTCCTCTAAGAGTAGGATGCTTTACCTTTCTGATGAACGAAGATAAAGGAGAGATGAACGAAGATAAAAGAGAGAATATCAGAGAAAGAGAGAATATCAGAGAAAGAGAGAATATCAGAGAAAGAGAGAATATCAGAGAAAGAGAGAATATCAGATTCTCCCGAGATCTTGTTGCGCAGACCTGTGGCCGCGAGTTAGCGAAGCAGAGTCTCTTGCCACGTGAGCACCATCCCGTCCTTCTGTCACTTCTTCGAGTAAGTCTTCCGACTCCGTCATCGACTTCAAGCAAAAAGCAAAAACACTCCAAAAGTACCGGCGCTCGCGCATGTTGATATATACCATTACAGGGACATTCTATGGACTGCTCACAGCACTCTAGAAGTAAGCTTGTCGCTCTTCTTTCTCTTCGCCTGTACGATCGTTTAATCACAACGTCCCAATGTGTCGGCGCTTAAATATTGTTTGGCAACAGCATACATTTTCCCTCCACATAAAATGGGAGCGTGGCGAAGAACTTGGGTGCAGAAAACTCTCAATTCCACAAGTCTAGAGCTGACGAAACTCGTGACGAACTCCACGAATATGCAGATAGAGTAACCCAAGAGACGCTCGCCGCAGATTCCCCTTTACCATCTACCGGAGTCCAAAAAAGAGCTCAACGAGAGAGCTCGTAACATTATCATCCAAGAAAACCATAATCGAAGACTACACCTTGGCTTCGATCTTCAGAATACGCGCCTTCATCCCAGCCAATTTGTTAGGAACGCCTGGTTCATGGGGAAAGCTCGGAGAGACGAAGATGACATGGTGAGACCGCCATCAAGGAGGACAGAAGATGTTCGATAGCTCACTTCAACTCCAGAGAAATGACTCTGGAAGTTCACTCCTCTCGTCGTGTCAAGCCCTGGAAATCTGGACTTTCTCAACATATATTGTTCTGTCTTCAAACCTGATACCTTCGATGACTTCATTTGTGCTATGGGATGGAATGATGAGCAGTATAAGACTTAGGAAGATGTGAGTTATTGGATGAGACCTGGTGTGCGGTGTAACAATTTCCAACGAACCCGGTTCAAAGAGAGAGCGTTCAATGTGGCAGACAAGACAATGGTTTTCATGTCAGTTCGCTTCTTTTGAACGAGCAACTGCAAAACCCTCAAAATCGGTCAGAACCGTTCTTTCGTGAGCCGCGTCAATGATGGAGTATTTTAGGCCTCTCAACAGTGTAAATTTGAGCTCTAGCGTGTAAATTATGAGCTCTAGCGTGTAAATTATGAGCTCTAGCGTGTAAATTTGAGCTCTAGCGTGTAAATTACGAGCTCTAGCGTGTAAATTATGAGCTCTAGCGTGTAAATTATGAGCTCTAGCGTGTAAATTTGAGCTCTAGCGTGTAAATTATGAGCTCTAGCGTGTAAATTATGAGCTCCTTATCCTAGTACCATAGACAAATGTGATAATGACCATCGAGTTTCGCTGTTTCTTTTGTTTCCTTCAATACATATCCGTCATCTAGGTCATATCGACTATTAACTTCTATTCTAAGAATCGTAGTTCGGCCTCCTCTATACTCTAGATTCTGTTCAAATATCAGTTATCTCTATTCTTTACAAATTGTATAACCAACATAATTATTAATCAGTCTTCAAAGTTCCCATTTGAATATTTGCTACTGCCACCAAGATCTGCGCTAGAGGCGGTTCCATCCAGCTTCACAGCCCAGGCTTCTACACCACCTCCACGCCGGCCTCCTCCACAGCCAAGTCGGTTGTGGGTAAAGTATAAGTATCTCGCTCGAGCGCCATCCATTTTCAGGGCTAGTTCATTCGGGTGAGTGTTACACACTCCTTAGCGGATTCCGACTTCCATGGCCACCGTCCGGCTGTCTAGACTAACACCTTTTGTGGTGTCTGATGAGCTTGAATTTTGGCACTTTAGCTTTACGTTCGGTTCATCCCGCATCGCCAGTTCTGCTTACCAAAAATGGCCCACTAAAAGCTCTACATTTGTATGAGATTGTTCAATTAAGCAACAACCTCCTCTTACATATTTATAGTTTGAGAATACGCTAAGGCTGTTTCGCCCGAGACGCCTAGTCATTCGCTTTACCTCATAAAACTGTTTGTATCGAGCTTCTGCTATCCTGAGGGAAACTTCGGCAGGAACCAGCTACTAGATGGTTCGATTAGTCTTTCGCCCTATACCCAGATTCGACGATTTGCACGCCAGAACCGCTACGAGCCTCCACCAGAGTTTCCTCTGGCTTCACCCTATCCAGGTATAGTTCACCATCTCTCGGGTCCCAACTGCTGTGCTTCCTCCCTAAAAACACTAGGGGCCGGGATGTACGGGTTTTCTTTAAATATCAGTTATCTCTATTTTTTACAAATTGTATAATCCACATAACTATTAGTTAATATTAATCCAGTTATTAGTTAATATTAATCCAATTATTAATTAATATTAATCCACATAATTATTAGTTAATATTAATTAATAATTATCAATGTATTAGGTGGTGGCCGCCCTCATACACAGGAGCATAGTCTTGGAACCTTCAAGAGACCTTCGCTTTTGACCACAAGCTACTTCTGTCGACCAAGTCTTGTGAAGAATTGACGTGGAATACTATACGTAGTGTAAACATCATTTAAACCCTTTATATCTGATCTCAGTTGTTCATAGTGTCCACACATAAAACCATGAGCTTTTGTTACCAATTACATTATACTGCCCATGACATATAAGAACTTAATAACATTCGTAATTACTCTACCCATTGTGCTATGTCAAGAAGAATAGTTAAAATCATCCCTACTTCCATTCTTTTTAAGGTAATAAAACGGATAGCCAGCGAATCAACGCTGATAGCTAAACGCAACTACGTAGCAAGCAGATTAGTTTACCAATACCCAGCTATCCTTGAATTCCGCATCGCATCAGACTCGAACTGCTTATAGTGACATTATAAGGCTTTACCATTAAGCGACCATGCAAACTGAGTCTCTGTTAGGAAACGAATCTAGGAAGGATACCGAGATGCAGGTAGGGGCAGGCACGACCTGCACATGGTAGAGATCTGAAACAAGATTTGTGCAGGATCCCGTAACTGGGATAATATATAAGGAGCTTTCCCCCAGGATGTGGCCGCGAGGGGGTTCCCTCTGCCTAGGTAATACACGTACTGGCTGATACAGAGTGTAATAAAAGCTTTAAAGCATAGCTTCAGATAGCATGCACAGAGTCTTGTTTCTAACACGAAATTGCTAGGAACGAAAGATATTACTAGTATCTATGGATTGAGCTAATGTGGATACCCCAGAACGGATGAGACATCTGATCTAAGGCACACTACACACTTGATGTGAAACACGCCGTGCGTCAGACCAAGTTTCACATCCCAATCAGGACTGTACCATTATGGTACACCTGAAACGAGCCATACGCACCTCAATATGCTATCTAAGATGGCATATATAAGAACGGTTCCACTATAATCTGGGAAAGAATCTTCCTTGAGTATCGAATATACAACTACTACTTTTAAAAAGACCGGAGGATTATATCCCGTTCTACAAAGTGCTGGTTAAGGCGCGAGACTGTAATGGAGAATTGGAATCTTGACTCGTCCCTGGTAAAGCTTTCTGGACCATCTTCTGCTGCGTCACGTGCGGGACCCTCGGAACTCGCGGGTCACGTGCACAAACAAGGGCATAGCGGTACACACACGCCCAGGATGGCTTTTTCACCGCAAGGTTGGGCATCTGGAAGTGGGCCCTGAGACGCACCCCGCTCCAAAGGCCCGATTTGTTTTTTGTGGAGGAGGATCAAACGACCTGAGTCAATAGGCCGGAACTGCACACAGACCCCGGAAGTTGCAAGTCACGTGCACAAACAAGGGCATAGCGGTACACACACGCCCAGGATGGCTTTTTCACCGCAAGGTTGGGCATCTGGAAGTGGGCCCTGAGACGCACCCCGCTCCAAAGGCCCGATTTGTTTTTTGTGGAGGAGGATCAAACGACCTGAGTCAATAGGCCGGAACTGCACACAGACCCCGGAAGTTGCAAGTCACGTGCACAAACAAGGGCATAGCGGTACACACACGCCCAGGATGGCTTTTTCACCGCAAGGTTGGGCATCTGGAAGTGGGCCCTGAGACGCACCCCGCTCCAAAGGCCCGATTTGTTTTTTGTGGAGGAGGATCAAACGACCTGAGTCAATAGGCCGGAACTGCACACAGACC
Source organism: Metschnikowia proteae (assembly GCA_002370515.1). Taxonomy (NCBI): domain Eukaryota; kingdom Fungi; phylum Ascomycota; class Pichiomycetes; order Serinales; family Metschnikowiaceae; genus Metschnikowia; species Metschnikowia proteae. Next base: position 54,100 of record NKYY01000023.1, on the reverse strand, counting down.
CCGGAAGTTGCAAGTCACGTGCACAAACAAGGGCATAGCGGTACACACACGCCCAGGATGGCTTTTTCACCGCAAGGTTGGGCATCTGGAAGTGGGCCCTGAGACGCACCCCGCTCCAAAGGCCCGATTTTTTTTTTGTGGAGGAGGATCAAACGACCTGAGTCAATAGGTCGGAACTGCACACAGACCCCGGAACTGGCCTTTCCGGCCCGCGCCTCGCCCAAACTGGTCAGTACTGACAGAGAAAGGGTCCAAAGAGGGTAGTTGCTGTATTCTTGGGAAGAAGCTATGAACTGGAGTGGCGGCAAAATGATACCACAATTCACATGGTCTTTCACTGCATCACTCACTGTGGCCCTAAACTAACGTTGATCGGACGGGAACAGTATTTTCCACTTGGTATGGCCGCAACCGAAATTGTTAGGAACGAATCTAGGAAGGAACCGAGATAAGGTATGTGGCAGGTATGACCTGCACATGGTAGAGATCTGAAACAAGATTTGTGCAGGATCCCGCAACAGGGATAGTATATAAGGAGCTTTCCCCCAGGATGTGCCGCGAGGGAGTGCCCTCTGCCTAGGTATCACAATACACGCTAATACAGAGTGTAATAAAAAGCTTTAAAGCATAGCTTCAGACAGCATGCACAGACTCTTGTTTCTGACAGCATGTGTTAAGAGATAGGGTCGATGAAGTGCACTGTATGTATTGCCTTTCGGGATACTCATAGGAACTTTAAAAAGTTACCGTATCTCTTATATAGTTGAGGAGTCCCTTATGGGGCGCGCATGCCTACTGTGAAACAGGGCGTAAGGCGTCTAACCCAAACGGGACGTCGGTTTTCTCATGGCTCTGACTTGCATGATGGAACATAACCTTCGGCGTATGACTCCGCCTGTACGTAATGTATGCGTATGCATGATTCGACATATATGACCTAGCTCAAATCTAGGTGACTCAATTAGTCCACGACTCAAAAAAGATAAGCTAAATTAATCTCTCCTCTATTATATCAATAAAACTCCTATGCTATATCAATAAAACTCCTCTATTATATCAATAAAATCCTCTATTATATCAATAAAATCCTCTATTATATCAATAAAATCCTCTATTATATCAATAAAATCCTACATTTTAATTCGCGGGTGCTTCTTTATCTTATATATCCCTATTTCACCTATCCATCATATTTTAGAACAATTGATTATTATAAAATCCTACACTTTAAATATCAGTTATATCATTATAACCCTCTATCACTTGATCAGCGGGTGTTTTAAAATAAAGAACATAATGTTTCAGGTGATATATTTCTAACCGCATCATTTACATCTAATGATACTATCACAACCTGGATTTATAATTGATACATTCTAGTAACATTGATTATAGACGAAGATAATGAGAGAAATATAGGAGATATATGGGATTTATATATTTAGGACAAACCACATGAGGTAGAATTGATTGACTAATTCAACTTAATTTATAAATAATGTACTTGCCTCTTTACGAACTTGTTATCTCTAAAAATCTAAAACCTATAACATAAAAAAAAGATTTATAATATAAGGACATAATTGTAAAGAATATAGAATATATACCAGTTGTATTATATCGGCATCTGTGTCAGTCTACTACCAGCTTTAAAGTTAGCATGGCAGAGTGCTACTGTGGAGAACACCCACTACCAAAGGTAGCGGTAAATACTGGGGGACCAAAGGACCGAGAAACTTGTGTTCGGCAAAAGCGCCAATAAAGCGTATGGCCAGCGGCAACGTAAGCAAACAGTAAAGGCCACTGTGTGTGTCCAAAGTGCATTTGGAAGTACCCGAGTTGAGGACCGCTAACCAGCCGACCTCCACTGCTGTTTGTCTGAGATTGGTTACGGCTGAAGAATCTGAAACCTTAAGGGCCCTTGGAGCAAGAAAGAGATGAGCGCAAATGAGCAGCATGCAAGGAATCGCCATATTTGGCGTTGCCTCCTGTCGATGCCGAGAGTACTCTTGGGCTTGGCCTTGGGTGGACGTCATCCGATATATCAGGAGATAAGACGTGCAGTTTTGTATCGATGTAATTAACTAGTTGTGCCGGCCTTCTGGCCCTCCTCGGCTGTACCTGATTTGAGCCACTTGTCTTGGGCCTCCACTCTGGTCTTTCTCGAAGGTGCTCCTCCAGTGTTTGACCATCAGATGCAAGTCCTCCCGTTAATATTATGCCTCCATCTTCACACGACAGCGTAACAAGGTTTTGGTGATTCTGGCCTTGCTTTTTCTGCTTGAAAAGAGGATCGGGAAAGAAGAGCTTGGAAATTGGCTCTCTCGAAGAACTGTTGCTAACTTGCTAGACATTGTTGCTAACTTGCTAGACATTGTTGCTAACTTGCTAGACATTGTTCCGGATTCATCTAGGACTAATAACTTAGCTTCTGGACAAGTTCCCGGTCACTGAAACAGCTAAGCGTTTTAGAGCCTCCGACACTAATTGATGGAAATAGTCCACTAATTGATGGAAATAGTCCACTAATTGATGGAAAAGGTCTCCTCTTTCTCCAGGTAATCAATTGTCCTCCTAATTTCGACCGCTTTGATTTACTTTGTGAATAGCGGGCGATTGAAAACACACTACTTTGTCAAACGAATATTTGATATTTCAGCATATAGCAATATTATAAGGCTACATATCTCTGGATAGAATCAGAATAAAAGTGATATAGTAGAGGATCCTCCAGCTCCTCATAAAATCAAGGTAGAGTCATAAAATCAAAGGTAGAGTCATAAAATCAAAGGTAGAGTCATAAAATTAAGGTAGAGTCATAAAATCAAGGTAGAGTCATAAAATTAAGGTAGAGTCATAAAATCAAGGTAGAGTCATAAAATCAAAGGTAGAGTCATAAAATCAAAGGTAGAGTCATAAAATCAAAGGTAGAGTCATAAAATTAAAGGTAGAGTCATAAAATCAAAGGTAGAGTCATAAAATTAAAGGTAGAGTAAAGCTTAACAGATTTATTTCCTTAGTCTAACCGTACAAGATAGATATTTTTTAAAGCAGCTATGAGATTAAAACTAGAGCTCAAGTCATAAAAATATAATTTCTTCAATTACATAGAAATGGTGAATATGTCAAATAATTAGATATGCAAGTAGATTCTAGAATGAATAATAAGTAATAAACTTGAGAATAAACTCCACCGCTTCATCTTGTAATGTAGCAAATAAATATCTCCGACATCTGGGCCAAGAACTGGAAGATGTACTTGGTAGTCTGGGTTCTGCGGGACATGTGTAAGCGTAGTGCTTGAGGGTGATGCCACAGAAAAGTAAAGACACAATGCCCGACATGTGTATACCATTGGAGAAAAGTACGATTGGTAGGCGAAGGGCAAGACCAAGCAAGTTTCAATCTGAGCATAGCACCGGATGTGCGGGTGCTTCAATGAATCGAGATAAGTTCTTATAATGTTCCTTGCTACTGATCTTTCTATTCTAGACCCCACTTGTCGTATTCCATTGAGTATAGAGCTGAAATGGAGTTATAGCTAGATCTTACTTATGAGTAACCAAATACCTTTAGAGAAGTTGCTAGCATAATGGAATTGACTATACCAAATCTGTAATGGATGAGAAAATATTCATTCATAGTATGATGGAAAACTACGGTTCGGGAACGAGATCTTGGGATGTACGGGTTTCCCGTCAAGTAATATACAATCAGCATTCAACTCAGAACCCATAAATTGGGCAGCATTCGCGACGCTGTTTCTACACGACAATTGGTGAGTTTTGTATTAACAATATTTATTGCCTCAAGGATTCAAGAAGTTCCCTGCTTGCAATCAAGCGATAACGCATGCTGGAGACCATCCGTATTTGGTCTTGAGAGTCCAGAAGTTGTCCTTGGGAGCGGCGGTGGTTGTTTTCTTGGAGGATGATTGAGGAGCGGCCATTGTGGTTTGTTACTGATGGACAGTTGACGAGAGGGACAGGCGCCTTTAAATACTTTTCTATCGTCTTTCAAGGCACGTCTAGAGCCCATGTGCTGCATGATTCAGCATGCATGATTTGGGTGCGAAGTGTCACAGTTCGAGCCACCTACCCGATTGGGCTGCCACAATGGCACCATGCCAGCCGCCATCACACACCGATACGGCCCAACACTTTCCGGGTTAGCGAATGCCAATGCACGTGAATGCACTTCTCAAAGATAATTGATGAGCCATTCGCAGTTTCCCCGTATAATGCTATACTTAAAGTGCATGAGACAACATATGACTACCGGCAGGACCAGGCATATGGCTAGGCATATGACTACCGGCAGGACCAGATAATATACCAGTAGCGCCAAGGTATAAATCGGCGCCAAATGGTCGAAGACAACGCATAAAGACTAGGGCGGCCGCGTTATATGCAGGCCCGCAGATCTTTATTCTCCTAAGCATATCAGCTTCGAGAACATGCAGGGACAGTTAGTCGATTTCTGGAGCCGTTGGCCGTATTGGAATGATTGCCATTTCCGTGTGCTTAATTTCGGTTCCATCGTATTTACACTTTGGCACAGACTTCTTTATCGTATAGCGCATAGAGACCATGTTGAGTTTGCGTGCAGCCAGTAAAAGGCGAAAATGGTCCTTCATGGAAATCGAAACGGACGGTTTCAAGAATGGCATCTGCTTTTCACTCTGCTCGGGTCCACATAGCGTCATATCTAGCACCTCATCCTCAAGGCCCAATCTGGAGCAGATGTAATTTTTGGGATGGCGTCTTGTCTGCAGTACCACTGGAATAAGCATATGGGCATGGCCGAAAGCTTGGGGCTGGTCCTGTGTAGACGTTTGGGATAGGGGCCGTTTCTGCTTCCAGATGCTGATGTAGGGCTATGGTGCACGGGTCTTGGGATGTAAGGGTTTACGGGCACGGGATGTAAGGGTTTACGGGCACGGGATGTACGGGTCGTGGGATGTAAGGGTTTACGGGCACGGGATGTACGGGTCGTGGGATGTAAGGGTTTATGAGTACGGGATGTACGGGCCTAGGTGTACGGGTTTACGGGCACGGGCTTACGGGCACGGGTCTTGCTTGAGTTCCATAGACATTGACTCTGCATCTGCTGAGGAGAAGGCGTCAAACGTGCAGTATGACCAAAGGCTGCAATTCTGTGCTGCACACGTCCTTTGCCCATTTTTTTTTTTTTCGATTGAGTATATTACTATTACTATAGAATACCTTGCATTTTACTTGGGATGTACGGGTGGCATTGGAGATGTACGGGTTTAGTCTGGGTGTACGGGTTTCTGGTGTACGGACTCTGGATGTCCGGTTTCACCTGGGTCCAACTTTCAATCTATTTAATCGAATGCTCGTGAGTATCTGCAGGCCCAATAAGCACCAAAGGCCTTCTCTATTATTCAATTGTCTTTGTCTACATCAACTTAGTCTACCGGCCACCTTTCCATTATTCCCCATACTAATGCTGATGATTGTGATTTTGTATTATCTCCAATCTAACGGTTTTTTGTAATGAGGCTTTTATCTCTATCCTTGATATCTTACTTCGCAAATCTACTCTTATATCTTACTTCGCAATTCTACTCTTATATCTTACTTCAGCATGGGAAGAATACGGAGGTTTTATCAAATTTTTCCAAGTCCGACACTCTCATCGACGTGGAGATCGGGAGTCAAGCCAGTCTGGCTGACGTCAGCATCAAAGATCAAGGTGTTCTCGCCCCAGGTGTTTGAGAATGGCAACGACCAGTCTCGACAGGCATTAATTGCCTCTTTTCTTTGCATTAATTGCCTCTTTTCTTTGCATTAATTGCCTCTTTTCTTTGCATTAATTGCCTCTTTTCTTTGCATCAATTGCCTCTTTCCTTTGCTGTCATTGGACCCACGACGTGCAACCGATGACGGCAAGCCGTAAGGAAAGCATACCCATGGGTGTCATTGCATATATAATGAGCTATTCCTATAATCTTATCTACATTAATGGTGAAATCTATAGAAGCCCGATCGCCATTAGCAACTTTATATGTACATCTGAATTCTCGATGGTCTAATCAGGCACATTTCCCACACTATGCATACTGTTATTGCAATTAGTAAGAAACAACCTTGTAGTATTCCTATTAGCTTTCTTCGCTTCAAGTAAGATCACCCGTTCGCTATCACAATAGGTTAATACGGTAGCAAACAACTTTATATGTTCTTGATAATTTACCCTCCATTTTTAGTGCTTTCTCACTTGTAGCTGTAGTAATAATACAAACTTCATAGGTCTACCCATATGTTAAGAAACGGGCCCGTTCTCACTCAGACAAACAGCCCTACTATAGTAAGTGAACCCGTACATCCCTAAGTTCCGGTATGCAGTCCGATCTATTAAAGGTCTCCGACGTCCCGTTTAGGACGCCAAATGGGTCTGGGTCCCTAAGACGCGCCTGTTTCGGTGAGACGCCCGCCTGTTTCGGTGAGACGCCCGCCTGTTTCGGTGAGACGCCCGCCTGTTTCGGTGAGACGCCCGCCTGTTTCGGTGAGACGCCCGCCTGTTTCGGTGAGACGCCCGCCTGTTTCGGTGAGACGCCCGCCTGTTTCGGTGAGACGCCCGCCTGTTTCGGTGAGACGCCCGCCTGTTTCGGTGAGACGCCCGCCTGTTTCGGTGAGACGCCCGCCTGTTTCGGTGAGACGCCCGCCTGTTTCGGTGAGACGCCCGCCTGTTTCGGTGAGACGCCCGCCTGTTTCGGTGAGACGCCCGCCTGTTTCGGTGAGACGCCCGCCTGTTTCGGTGAGACGCCCGCCTGTTTCGGTGAGACGCCCGCCTGTTTCGGTGAGACGCCCGCCTGTTTCGGTGAGACGCCCGCCTGTTTCGGTGAGACGCCCGCCTGTTTCGGTGAGACGCCCGCCTGTTTCGGTGAGACGCCCGCCTGTTTCGGTGAGACGCCCGCCTGTTTCGGTGAGACGCCCGCCTGTTTCGGTGAGACGCCCGCCTGTTTCGGTGAGACGCCCGCCTGTTTCAGATCTGAGACGCCACGCCTGTTTCACCAAGACGCATGCATGCGCACAGGGCGCCCCCAACTATATAAGATACGGCAACCCTCCAAGGACAGTTTCTACGAGTATAGACAATACACAGTGCACTTTGATAAACCTAGCAATCTCTAACACAAGAATGCTGTCTGCACTACATTAATATTATTCATTATTTGATCAAGACTTGTCGATTGGCTGGCCAAAAGGTTTGCCCAATTGCCTTTGGTATCTTGTCGATGGTGCCAATATTCCATTTTTATTGTTACAGTATGTTATTGCCTTATTATATCACTGTGGTACTTATGCTATCGCCTCTTATTTTATTACTACTTATATTCACTTATGTTGTTACTAATATTACTACATATTATAGTCACTGATGTCATGATCATTCTTTATATCACTATGTTATTACTACTTAAATTGACTTAATCATTATACCACTTATTGATGATCACTGATGTTATAGTCACTGTTATAATCACTGAATTATTACTACATAATCACTATGTTATTACTACTGCTGTCGTTGTTAATACCACTGATGTTATAAGCACTATGTTATAATCACTGTGTTATTACCTTTAATGTTATAAGCACTTATGTTATACTTAAGCTATCATCTTTTATGTTATAACCACTATGGTATAATCACTATGTTAAAATCACTAACTTATTACCACTGTGTTACCACTCATGTTGTTACTACTTACATTCACTTATGTTATTACCACTGTTATCACTTTCATGTTATAAGCACTATGGTATAAGCACTATGTATAATCACTATGTAATACCACTATGTATTACCACTGTGTTACCACTGTGTTACCACTGTGTTACCACTGTGTTACCACTTATCTTATAACTTACGTTATAATCACAATGCTATACTTATGGTATAACACTGACGTTATACTTACGCTATCACCTTTTATGTTATCACCAGTGATGTTAGATCACTGATATCATAAGCACTATGTTATAATCAATATGTACTACCACTTATGTAAATTCACTGATATCTTACCACTGATGTTATAATCACAATGTTATACTTTTGTTAAAGCACTTGTAACTGCTTATGTATTACCACTGTGTTATCATCTTTTATGATATTCACTATGTTGTTACCACTGATATAATAAGCACTATGTTATTCACTATGTTATACTCATGCTATCATCTTTATGTTATCACCAATCATGTTATAACTATGGTATAATCACTATGCAGTGCCACTGATGTAATTACCACTGTTGTCGATGTTATTACTACTGATGTGCTATTCAGTATGTTATCACCACTGATGTTATAGCACTGATAATATAATCACTGATCTTATCACCACTGACGTTATAATCACTATGCTGTAATCACTAATATTACCACTGATATTATAATCACTATTTTATTACCACTGATGTTATAATCACTGTTGGTATAAGCACTAAGTTATCACCACTATGTTACCACCAAAATGTTATATTTATGTTATAATCACTTATGTTATAACTACTGTTGTCGATGTTATTACCAGTATCTTAATACCTCTTACGATATAATCACTGTGTATTACCACTGTATTACCACTGTATTACCACTGATGAAATAAGCAATTATGTTAAATCTCTATGGTATCGCTTTTGTTTATTACCACTCACATTATAATCAATATGTTATAATCAATATGTTACTACCACTTAAATTGACTTATGTTATACGCACTATGTTATAAGCACTTGTAACTACTCATATTCACTTATGTTCGAGCACTGATGTAAATATCACTGTTGTCGCTGGTACTACCACTGTATTACCACTGTATTACCACTGTATTACCACTGTATTACCACTGTATTACCACTGTATTACCACTGTATTACCACTGTATTACCACTGTATTACCACTGTATTACCACTGTATTACCACTGTATTACCACTGTATTACCACTGTATTACCACTGTATTACCACTGTATTACCACTGTATTACCACTGTATTACCACTGTATTACCACTGTATTACCACTGTATTACCACTGTATTACCACTGTATTACCACTGTATTACCACTGTATTACCACTGTATTACCACTGTATTACCACTGTATTACCACTGTATTACCACTGTATTACCACTGTATTACCACTGTATTACCACTGTATTACCACTGTATTACCACTGTATTACCACTGTATTACCACTGTATTACCACTGTATTACCACTGTATTACCACTGTATTACCACTGTATTACCACTGTATTACCACTGTATTACCACTGTATTACCACTGTATTACCACTGTATTACCACTGTATTACCACTGTATTACCACTGTATTACCACTGTATTACCACTGTATTACCACTGTATTACCACTGTATTACCACTGTATTACCACTGTATTACCACTGTATTACCACTGTATTACCACTGTATTACCACTGTATTACCACTGTATTACCACTGTATTACCACTGTATTACCACTGTATTACCACTGTTATTACCTTTTTTATGAGCACTTATGTTCTAAGCTCTAAGCTATCATCACTATGCTATAATCACTACGGTGTAACCACTTATGTTTCATGTAACCACTGTTGTAAGCACTTATTATAATTACTTCTCTTATCACCACTATGTCATAATAACTGATGTTGATCACTGGCGGTATTCACTTATGCTATAAGGACCATGTTATAATCACTGTGTATTACCACTGTTATTATCACTATGTATTACCACTGATATTATCACTGATACCGAGGAAATAACTTCTATCTAATCCAAGATACGCTCGTGTTGGAGTCAAAGATGGCGTTTAGAACCAGGGCTAGTTGTACTGAACCTATACTTATTCCACCTTAGGTATCTATTCTCGGTTCAATAGCAGTAAGTAGTCAAGAGTGCAATAATAAGTAGTCAAGAGTAAGTAAGTAGAAGGAAGTAGTAGTAAATAATAGGTAATTAGTTAGTTAGTAGTAATTAGTAAGTTAGTAGGAAGCAGTAAGTTAGAAGTAAGCAGTAAGTTAGTAGTAATTAGTAAGTTAGTAGGAAGCAGTAAGTTAGTAGGAAGCAGTAAGTTAGTAGTAAGTAGTAAGTTAGTAGTAAGTAGTAAGTAAATAATAAGTAAGTAGCTGGTAGTTGGTAGTATGTAAATAATAGCTAAGTAGCTGGTACTAAGAATTTAGTCGTTTTCATAGAATAATTCCAGATTAATATGACTATCTAATAGCTTTATATTAATAGGTACCTTTTATACATTATCATATTTATGAATATAATATAACATGTTAAACTAACGTAAATCTGAATAATATTCATATATTAAGCAAAGTATTTTATGAAATCACTTATAGAGGTGCAGGTGGTAAAAGGATAAATTAACTATCAGAAAAGATAATTATACTATAGAATGAAAAGAACTATAATTATTCTCCGATATAAAAAAGAAGAAACATCAGCATTTAGAGCTAGAATGCTTGATCACTGTTATATCAATATGGTATCACCTTTATGATATTAATGGTTACTTGTGTTATCACCTTCCATGTTATATTACTGTGTTGACCACTATGTTATAATCACTGTGTTATTACCACTGACGTTTGTAGTCGTCGAGCGCTGTGAACTTATTCTTGATGGTTTTAGGTGACATCGACCATAATGTGCTGCCCATCTGCATCAAGCACCAAATTGTCGTACTCGTCTGTCTTGTAGACGTACTGCAACTTGTGCTCCAATGAGCCCTACAACGAGAACGGACAGAATTCCGTATGGTTCTGCAAAGGCTCGTGCTGGCAATTTCCTCAAAAAACTTGTGCAGCGTTCTGAAACGAGGCTTCATTCTGACCTGCTCCAATATGTGATTATCTGTTTCCGGCGTAAATTTGGTAGTAGTTTCGTGGGCTTGAGCTTTTTGGCTCTTGGCGATTTTCCTCGTACTTTTGGAGCCCAAACCACCCAGAACTTGGTACTGCAAGAGGTACTGAAGAGTACCAGGAAATCGACTTTCAAGTGGGCCTCATAGTTGAAAAACAGAGATTCTGCCTCAGCTGTGAACCCACGGCCAAAGCCGCTGCGGCGGTGGAGTTTGAAGGAAGATTGTCGAGACTGCGTTTAAAAAGAGATACGACGTCGATCCATCAGGCGGATTCTTGTTTTGGGCAATTTCTGCCCATGGAAGGAGCATCTTTATTCGATCGAGAGGGAGAACAACACGGCAGGTGAGATCAAGTTCGTCTTGTTCCAAGATGCCAGCTCTGCTTGGAGAATCGCCAGCGACATCCTCCAGTTTCGAATTCAGGTATGGCCTTCCTGAACCATGGCGTGGAATCAGAGACGAGGAGTTTTCCAAACTCACAGGTGTGGACGGGTGCGTTTTCGTGCATGCTGCTGGATTCATTGGTGGCTGCAAGACCGAGGAGGGTGTGTTGGCCCTTGCCTAGAAGTCTTTGGCCTTGAGAAAGTAGATAAAATGCTGGTACAGATAGTTCATTTTTTGATATTCAGCGTATCTACTCTTGCAACAACGGCCTCGGAGGAACCGACAATGTTCTTTCTAGCAACTGCCACAGCGACAGAAAGAATGAACAAAAGTCCAGAATCGTGAAGCCGAAGATCCATTGCAAAGCAAAAGTCTTAGTGAACAATTGACCCAATCCCAAGCCAAAAGCCAAGAAAGTTATTACCACTTATTACTACTTACATTCACTTGTCATTACCACGATGTTATACTTATGTTATAATCACTTATGTTATAACTACTGTTGTCGTTGTTATTACCACTGTACCACTGTGTTACCACTGTACCACTGTACCACTGTACCACTGTACCACTGTACCACTGTACCACTGTACCACTGTACCACTGTACCACTGTACCACTGTACCACTGTACCACTGTACCACTGTACCACTGTACCACTGTACCACTGTACCACTGTACCACTGTACCACTGTACCACTGTACCACTGTACCACTGTACCACTGTACCACTGTACCACTGTACCACTGTACCACTGTACCACTGTACCACTGTACCACTGTACCACTGTACCACTGTACCACTGTACCACTGTACCACTGTACCACTGTACCACTGTACCACTGTACCACTGTACCACTGTACCACTGTACCACTGTACCACTGTACCACTGTACCACTGTACCACTGTACCACTGTACCACTGTACCACTGTACCACTGTACCACTGTACCACTGTACCACTGTACCACTGTACCACTGTACCACTGTACCACTGTACCACTGTACCACTGTACCACTGTACCACTGTACCACTGTACCACTGTACCACTGTACCACTGTACCACTGTACCACTGTACCACTGTACCACTGTACCACTGTTACTACCACTATGTATAAACTATGTTTACCACTGATGTATTTACCGCTGATGGTATGATCACAATGTTATACATATGTTATAATCATTGTGATATTACCACTAATGTTATTGCCTTTTATGTTACAATCACTGATCTTATAAGCACTATGTTATCACTATGTTATAATCACCATGTTACTACCACTGTATTACCACTATGTTACCACTATGTTATCACTATGTTATCACTATGTTTCACTATGTTTCACTATGTTTCACTATGTTTCACTATGTTTCACTATGTTATCACCTTTAAGGTCTAATCACTATTTTGTAAGCACTAAGTTAGATACCGTTACATCACTGTCATCACTATGTATTACCACTGCGTTATGCTTACTGTATTACCACTATGCTATTTCCACTTAAGTTATTACCACTGCGTTATAATCACGGTTGTCGCTGTTATCCACTAGGTTACACTTATGTTGAATCACTATGTTAAATCACTATGTTTAAAACTATGTATTACCACTTTTTATTACTACTCATATTACCACTTATCTTATGTTGTTACCACTTATAACTAATTATGTCATCACTTTTCATGTTCTGGTCACTATATTATACCGCTTATTACCACTGATGTCGTTGTATTATCATTTATCTACTACTTCAATCACTATGTTTCACCTTTGTGTTATACCGCTGATGTTATAAGCACTACTTTATAATCATTATGTTACCACTGTACCACTGTACCACTGTATTACCACTGACTATATTACTACTTATAACTACCTAGATTTTATCACTATGTTATAATCAGTAGCACCACTGACCTCATTACTACTTAGTCTCTATGTATGACCACTGCTGTCGTGTTATCCTTCTCTATGGCCCTTAAATAAACTCCATGTCCAATAGAATGGTGGCGAAATTGCCTTGGGTGGAATAATTAGAGATGGAAAAGTACCATAGCAGAACGACATGCTGGAATTGAAGAATGGGAGAGGGACTCACAGTACATCATTGCCCCGAATTACATGTCAGATGGAGTAACTGACAAACAGTACAATAAACCCAATGGAATATTATTATGGCCCATGGTGAACGGGTGCTGCATGTTGTCCAAAGAATTGGTCAAAGCGTCAAGACCTCGTCAATAGAAGCATCGAGGCCAGTCTCTGCAAGTAACTTGATGGGGTGTCCCAGGTTTCCGCCGATGTCGAGGTACAACAACTGAGAAGTTGACCTTTTGGGAAGTTGACCTCTTGTGAAGTTGACCTTTTGGGAAGTTGACCTCTTGTGAAGTTGACCTCTTGTGAAGTTGACCTCTTGTGAAGTTGACCTTTTGGGAAGTTGACCTCTTGGGAAGTTGACCTCTTGGGAAGTTACCCTCTTGTGAAGTTACCCTCTTGTGAAGTTACCCTCTTGTGTTTCGAGTGCTAAAGATGTGGATCCCGAATATTTATAAACCATCCATAGCATCTTTCTTATTTTAATGGCACAATTATTATCTGAACATGCTGTAAGACCTCCGTACAATTCCCTGTGGAGTTACTTTTCCAGGTTCCCTGAAACGTCAGGTTGATCATATCTCTTTAAAACAGTGTTTATATTCAATTCATTGGTTAACCCCATTTAGCTCTCGTGTTGCATCATTCACCATTCACACATGGGTGGATCACACCATTTGCAGCCAATGGCCATTTACACTGGAAAGTATTAATCAAAAAACAGACTCCAAATATCGCATCTGAAGATCACTTCTCGTCTGCCCTTATTATTTTCTCAAAAAGCACTACATGCCCATTCAGTCTCGTCTCAGTCTCGTCTCAGTCTCGTCTCGTCTCAGTCGCAGTCTCGTCTCAGTCTCGTCTCAGTCGCAGTCTCGTCTCGTCTCAGTCGCAGTCTTCGCAGTACATTCATTCAAGTATGCGGCTGACTGCCAAGGGACTGTCCACCTCGAAGACATGGATCGAAATGTATGCTAAAATTGCCGAAGCTGCGGCGTTTACCCTGTTCAAGAAATTACTTAAGGTCAAGATAGATTATGTAGAGTTTGATAAAATAGGGGAGACTTTCGGCGGACACTAGATTTTGTTATTCTTATATAACTTCTTACGTATATTCCGTTTATTGTTATAATCAGCGTTATTACTTATTTTATTACCACTGATATTACCTCTGATACTACCTCTGATATTACCACTGTCGCGCTGTTACATCACTATGTTATAATTATGTGGTCACCTCATTACCACTTAATTCATGTTAAATCACTGTTATACTCACAAAGTTGTACTCATGTTATGAGCACTTATAACTGCTTATGTTATTATCACTGCTATAATCACCAGTTATAATAAGCACTGATATAATGCCACTGATATAATGCCACTGTGTTACCACTGTATTACCACTGTGTTATTACCACTATGTTATTACCACTATGTTATTACTACTTATAATCACTATGGTATAATCACTGTCATAATCACTATGTTAGAATCACTGTGTTACCACTGATAATTACCACTAAAATCACTATGTTAGAATCACTGTGTTATTACTTAAAGACTATGCTATCATCAGATATTATTACCACTATGTTATTACCTGTTTATAATCACTGGTATAAGCTCTAAATTTTCTCTATGTTAAAGTCACTTATACCATAATCACAACGTTATACTTATGTTGAATCACTGTTACCCCTATGTTATTACTACTGATGACCTACTACCAGTCGGTGGACCAACCCCAAAACTATAGTTATCTGGTTGATCCTGCCGGTAGTCATATGCTTGTCTCAAAGATGAAGCCATGCCTCTAAGTATAGCATTATACGGCGAAACGCGAATGGCTCATTAATCGTTTTTGATGGCCCTTGCTAATTGGCATACGCCTGGCAATTCTGGAGCTAATACCTGCATTTGGCCCAACGTCGGAGGGCCGTGTTTATTAGATAAAAATCACATCTTCGATGATTCATAACCGCTTGTCGAATCGCATGCTTCAGGTCACCCACTTTCGGCCCTATCAACTTTCGATGGTAGATAGAGGCCTACCGTGGTTTACTTACCACTGCGTTATCTTACTGTATTCACTGCGTTATCTTACTGTATTCACTGCGTTATCTTACTTACCACTGCGTTATCTTACTTACCACTGCGTTATGCTTACTTACCACTATGCTATTTCCACTTATAATCACTGCGTCATTACCTTCAACTCTACTCTCTATTACGCTATATCATCAAACTCTATATTCAATTTTGACTCGTTCCATTCCGTCGTGAATCAGTATTGCAGTACCTTCCCAAATGGCTCATTGTCACGAGAAGTGAATCAGTATTGTAGTACCTTCCCAAATGGCTCATTGTCACGAGAAGTGAATATATACTATGCAGGAAAGTTGTTTTGAGGGCGACTTGGGTCTGGGATTATGGACGGGTTCTTTGGCTGTCGGTCAACGGAAGGAGAACGAAAATGTAATACACGCAACGTAGTATCATTATGTCCAAGCGCAATGAAATTATTAAGACGCTACGGAAAACCTGAAAATAAATAAACCTAATTGGGAATTACACGAGTATAAATGAATACATAAGATTCGAAACCAATTATTACTCGGATGTTGTGAAGAGAAGAAAATTTGAGATTAAAAGCGTTGTTTAATTATGTATAGGAACATACCATACATACGATTAACGATAGCTAAAGACAAGGATCGAAATGGTGTGGGGTATAGAAACAGCTTGTAGATTCAGTTCAACCATAAATACTCCATAAAAATGAACATCTGATATGAAATGTGAAGAAAACCGTCCAATAGGAATGACAGCTGATTGCGTTGAGTTACCACCACTATGTTATTACTACTGATGTTATAGTCACTGTTACCACTGACGTTATTATCATATTATCCTTTAAGGTCCAATCCTATGGTATACCTGGTATACCTGTTCTAATCCTGGTATACCTGGTATAATCCTGGTATACCTGGTATAATCCTGTCTATTTTAAATTTAACAATAACTCAAAAACATATAAAAGCAGAATTAAAAACAACATTTTATCCTACATTATGTTGTAGCGGATGATAGATATAGTATGATTTTTAATTTATTTAAGTAAAGATTCAAATAATAATAATATTCATAATATGATTAACCTCTAAAATTATAAGAATATAAAAAAGTAAAATATTATTATACAAAAGTAATATTAACATAATAAATTAATACCCCCTTCAGGAAATTAAGTTGTTTACAGTATATATAATTAAGAAAAGATATATAAATAAAGGTATAAATAGATTGAGATAGTCCAAGCAATATAGAGATATATTGAATATAATTAGAATAAAAATATAAACCACCCGCTACATCTTAATCTAAATAAAGCTCTTAATTCTGATTGAACTTCTAACCTACAACAAACTAAATATTTCCATTAATAGCAATATTAAATACCACCGTTAAGATGAAGTTCTTTAAGAGCAGAATGTCTAGACGTATTAGGTTGTCATAATCGTGGTATACCTGGTATACCTGGTATAATCCTGGTATAATCCTGGTATACCTGGTATAATCCTGGTATAATCCTGGTATACCTGGTATAATCCTGTCATAATCCTGTTATAATCCTGGTATAATCCTGTCATAATCCTGTCATAATCCTGGTATACCTGGTATAATCCTGGTATACCTGGTATAATCCTGTTATAATCCTGGTATAATCCTATGTATTACCGCTATTACCACTGATGTCGTTGTATTATCATTTATCCACTACTTAAATCACTATGTTTCACCTTTATGTTATGCCACTGATATAATGACCACTATGTTATAATCATTATGTTACCACTGTGTCCACTATGTTATCACTGTATTACCACTGTGGTACCACTGTGTTACCACTGTCATAATAAGCACTGGTATTATAATCTCTATGTTACCACTAATGGTTAGAATAGTTTCAGGTCATATGACTGAACATTCTCTTCTTTTTTGCTTTATTCTTTCATCTGAATATGCTTCTATCTTCTGCTTTATTGTTCGAATTAATCTTTAATTCATGACATAATCGTCAAAACCATGCAGTACTAATTAGAAAGTATTCTATGAAAATATAAAACTGAATAAAAGTCAGAGAAATAGATGCGATTATTACATTAATCATGTTGATAATTCAAAAAGTATTATATAATAAAATATTTAATATGAATATTTTATCCATGGATAGGAGATGGATCTAACAACTATGTACTACTCTATCACATCACTGTGTTGTTATAATCTCGGTTACTACCACTGTAATCACTGACGTTATAATTTGTTATCACCACTGATTAATCTCTGGTTTAACACTATTCTAACTCTTAACTTATGTCGTAATCACTGGTGTCTTATGTAATTCTTTTATGTTCTCTTATGTCATAATCGCTATTTTCTAACACTGTTGTCGCTGTTATTCTCACTGTCATCACCACTGATGGGATTCCCCTGATATAATATTCACTATGATATAACTACTTATAATCACTGTGCTATCACCTCCATGTTATTACCACTGGTTCAATATGTTAGATCACTGTTATACTCATGTTATCAGCACTTATAGCTTCTCATATTCACTGATGTTATACTTATGTTATACTTATGTTATACTTATGTTACCACCTTTTATATAATTCACTATGTTATTACCACTGACGGTATTACCACTTAAATTCACTCATTTTTATGTTAAATCCACGGATATTCTCACCACTGTGTTATCACCTTCAAGTTATAGCCACTATGATAGTACTACCATGTTATAACCATAATGTTATAATACTTAGCTTAACTGATGTTACCACTATGATAGTACCACCATGTTATAACCATAATGACATAATACTTAGCTTAACTGATGTTACCACTATGTTAATATCACTGATATCACCACTGACGTTATAGCACTATTGTATTACTTATGTCATTACCCTTTATATTTAATCACTGTTGCAAACACTATGTATAATCACTATGTGATCTCTATTCTATGAGCACTAGGTTATAATCGCTATTAATCACTGTGTTATTACCACCGATATTACCACCGATATTACCGCTGTTGTCGCTGTTACATCACTATGTTATAATATGTTAACACCACTGATGTTAAAATCACTGTTATTACCACTATGTTCAACTACTGAGGACTACTCAAATTGACTTGTGTCATAATCACTTGTGATCACCTCGATGTTACCACTTAATTATGTTGAATCACTGTATACTCACAAGGTTATACTTATGTTATGAGCACTGATGTAATCACTGTGTTACCACTGAGAGAATGACCACTGAGGTATAACTGATATAATCACCATGTTATATACTTATGTTATACTAATGTTATATCACATAATTACTGTCATAATTGCCATAATTACTGTCATAATTGCCATAATCACTGTCATAATTGCCATAATTGCCATAATCACTATGGTATCACTGGTTAATCACCACTTTGTTGTACATTTCTATCGAGATTAAATATATAAATTGCTGGGTATAAAATGAACATAATAATAAATAGTCTCGAGATACTTATTCAACTGGAGCACTCAATACAGGTAATTAAATGTGTGATCCTCTGCAGGTCTTGTTATTGATTCATATCTGAATCTCTAGTATTTCGTTAAGTTACATTCTAAGAAATCGGGAGTAACTTGTATTTCAAGATCTTCATTTGACCATTTTCTAATTGAATTTGGACACCTTCAAACCTACTACACTGAAATAATTGAGCCTATACTACTTACATATTTCATCCTGTGATGCATCAGGGTATAATGGTATACGGCGTGGCATAGCACTTAGCCTATTTATTTTATGTAAGTCTAGATTTTCCTTTATATGGTTTATTTGATAAGCATATTTCCTTAAAGTATTATATTAAATTCTCTACAAGTAAAACCCTATATCTCCGCCGCAGCATGCATATAGATGTATATTTGTTTACCTAATTTAGTAATAGTTTCAAGTGATTTGATACACAGCATTTAATGGTCCTTTATCTTTAGCATCTGATATGTAAATAGTTGATTAGGTTTACTATACATAGGATTTAAACCTTTCTATTTTCACTTAAGGAGATAAATATACACTGTACCACTGATATAATCACATGGTCATACTAATCGTATACCACTTATATTTACTTATGATATAATCACTGCCATAATCACTGTCATAATCACTGCCATAATCACTGCCATAATCACTGTCATAATCACTGTCACTGCCATAATCACTGTCATAATCACTATGTTATTACCATTATGGTATCACTGTGTAATCACTGTCACTGCCATAATCACTGCCATAATCACTATGTTATTACCATTATGGTATCACTGTGTAATCACTGTGTAATTCCACGGCTGCCTCTTTATTTAACACTGTCACACCCTTATCCAGCCTACTCTTCTTATTAACCAAAACAATTCAATGTCTCCCAAGACTCTAGCCACGATATCTACGCTGCGTTGTCTATGGGCCTATGCCATCAGTGTCACCAAATAGCAAGAACAAAGTGCCACTCGATATTTTATCGCATTAGTCCATGTATGCCAAACCCATATATGCTGAGCGCATAAACCCAATACTGAGCGGCTATGGTGCCCAGAAGAACAGTAGAAGACTAGATATGGTATGGATGGGGCCCTTTTTAACTAAATGCTGCACATCTGTCAATGTATCATGTGGTGCTGATTTGAATTAACATTTGCTGCACACATGATATTTAGGGTTCATTATATTCATCCAATATGGCTGCTTTACCGTTCACAGCGTGAAAGCGTGGAAGCGTAAAAGGCGAAATACCTGACATTTATGCTAGAATAAATGCCAAAGATCTATTCCATCCCCATGCTTTTCCATCTCCGTTTTTTATTGCAAACCGCTTAACATTGTTATTGTAGCCAACTTTTTGGGTGTTTTGATGAACATCTGTTGAAACCAAGTCTTAGCTTCATCAGTTCTAGCTTCATCAGTTCTAGCTTCATCAGTTCTAGCTTCATCAGTTTTAGCGTCTTTATGACCACTCGATTTGGTTTCTGCTTTCTGCTTTGCTGCTAAACACTTTTTTGCAGTATCCCTTGAACTGGTAAACTTGCTTGGGCACCTGATCGATCTTGGGCCTTCCTGCATGCAGCCGTCGAACAGCTACTTTCCTATCTTCGAATCTGTCCAAATCCTTCATAATAGGCCTCCATGCTTTAGTGTCAACGATGCCAACGAGTACCTTCGGGACTGCATTTTGCTTTCTAGTACTGACACATCTTCGAATTGGCCCAGTCATTGTACCATAAATCTGAACCATGGTATTACGTTCTTTCTTCCCATAATACGCATCTCAGAGGAAGACAGGTCAGGCGATCTATCGAGGGATACGTCAAAGCCTCACAGCGTGGCCCGTTGGCTCGATTGAATCTGGAATGATGAAATCGAGTCAGAGCCATTGTGAAACATGCAAGAACGTTTCAATGGAATGTCATGTGCTAAGAATCAAAATGCCTTGTTTCTCAGTATCCATTGAGTTGAGTCTCGAATTCACTGCTCGAAAGTCTCAATCAAAGAAGCATCTCTGAGAGACCTTTGCTTCTAGCTTAGTGCTGATGCCGCCCCCAAGTAAAAGAAACTTACGTGGGGCGCTCAAGAAATTCTCCTAAGGTCAAAGACAAGTCCGTTTTTGGCGGACGAACTATTTCATCAATATTTTTGGCACAACTGGAGGATATTCCCCCCTTTATCCCCTCAATCCCTTTATCCCCTCAATCCCTTTATCCCCTCACTCCCTCACTCCCTCCTTTGCATATGGCTACTTCTAATCACCTTCCAAACTCATATTCTTAAGCTGTTCGATGAAAGAAAGAACTTGTGGTGCACGGGTTTCCTGTATATAGCCACCGGCTTTTCAAGTGCCCAGCAAACATGCCAAACGGATGGACCCGGGGTTTGTAGGTATGCACGTCACAGTTGAAGAGAAGTTGTAGGTATGCACGTGACTGTTGAAGAGAAGTTGTAGGTATGCACGTGACTGTTGGAGAGAAGTCACCACTTTGTACATGTAATAGCCCAGGCGGCGGTTGCACCCCAAGCCGCTGTAGAGCTTGAATATAAACTGGCTGGTTCCCAAAGACCATGTTTCATCTCGTACAGCATGCGGCCCACTGAAACCGCCTTGAAACGCAAGCCTAGCACGGAATCTTGTAGAATACTCCTTACTTTAAGGTGTAGTGCGCGAGACTGGGTGGACGGAGTTCAGCAGCCGTGCTGTCCTGCGTGTTTCAGTCCTGCGCACGTGTTTCAGTCCTGCGCACGTGTTTCAGTCCTGCACGCACGTGTTTCAGTCCTGCACGCGAGTTTCAGTCCTGCACGCGAGTTTCAGTCCTGCGCACGTGTTTCAGTCCTGCATCCGCCCGCGCGGCTTTGTTGCACGAGGTTTGGCTGCAAACTGCCACAAGCAACAACGGCTTTTCTATCGATGTTTCCGCCGCAAAAACCCGCCAAGCTCACGATCCCCGGAACATACACCCTCGGGCCGCCAAGCCGCCCGCCCAAGCCCACGGTGGTCAAGCTCTCGTCCGGCGAAAAGGTGCATTTGCTCTCCGGCAGGCCGGCCCAGAGACGCCACCACAAGAGTCCCAGAGGAGAAAAGCTACACACCATTCTGCCCGGGGGTTTGCTGCAGTCCCCGGAAGTGGTGGTGGCCCGGGAGAGGCCTGCGCTGTGTGCAGGGTTCCGTCTTGGCCCGCAGCTCCGGACAGTTTTGCTGGGGCTGCCGAAGGCCGATACTTTTGGCGGAAGGGGAGAGTTTGGGGCCGGTATGCAGGAGCGGGGGGAGGGGCTGTGTGGCGACAAGACGCCGCCAAAGTCGCGTCTTAAGATAGGGGAAGCGATGGAGAAGATCCGGGGCTTTGGGGTGTCTAAAAATGTCTCTGGAATGTCTGGAATGTCGGGAGTGTCGGGAGTGTCTAAAATGTCGGGAGTGTCGGGAGTGTCTGAGAATGTCTCTGAAAATGTCTCTGAAAATGTCTCCACAAGCGACTCCGAAAGCGACTCCGAAAGCGACTCCCAAAACTCCCAAAACTCCGAAAACTCCCAAAACTCCCGGAACTCCCAAAACTCCCGGAACTCCCGGAACTCCCGGAACTCCCGGAACGACTTCTTGCAGAAAATGGGATTCGGCATCAACCCCCAGGTCGGCGCAGACTCCGAAAGCGACACCGGCGAACAGACTTCGCCACATGCAGGCACCACATTCGCCGCCGGCAGCCCAGGCCAAGCAGAAGCTCAGCTCCAAATGACTCTCACGCTCAAGGAAATCATGCAGAGCGAGCACTCGTACATCCGCAGCTTGGCGCTCCTCCGCAACTTCTTCGTCGAGCCCTTGCTTGTCAAGTGTGTGGGAATGCAGATCACGTGCACGCCGCTCTTGCACTTGGACAGTATCATCCAGGCGCTCATCTCCAGGCACGACGACTTCTACAGCCGCATGGCGCAGGCCACGGCGCGCGGCATAAAAGGCGGCCGCGCGCGCAATCTCCACAGCTACGCTGCTCTCGTGCAGACGCTCTTTGTCGGCTCCCCATACGGCGACTACACGGCATATGCAGAGCTCGTGCATGTGTTGGTGAAAAGCCAGGTGTCGCCCTTCGAGTCGCCATACATCAAGGGCCTTCAGAAGTTCTTGGAGCAGACGCAGCCCGAGGCCCGCTGCATGGACCTATCCGTCACCAGCCTCTTGCAGAAGCCCATGGGCAGGATCGTCAAGTACCGCATGTTTCTCAGCGCACTTCAAAAGTGCAGTCCCGGCGACATGGCCCTCTCGGAGGCGCTGCAGGCGCTCGACGGCGGGCTCTGCCGCATCAACTCCGAGATCACCGCCTGCCGCCAGATGCAGGGCCACGCCCGGCGGCTTGCGCCGAAAAAGACCGCGGTGCCGGTGGAGTACTTTGGCCTCATGCGCGCGTACGTGGCGGCCGTGGCGGTGCAGTGGCTAGTGGTGGACCGGCGGCGGCCGCACTTTGAGCCCGTGTCACGTGCCGCGGAGCTTGTGCTTTTCGACCACCATCTTGTGGTGTGGGACGTCAAGCTGGAGACCAATTTGTTTGTTGTTCCACGGGCCAACTGCCTCTCTCTGCAGGACCTTGCTTTGGGTCTCTGCACTGACGACGTGTGCACGTCGAAGCTCCGTTTCCAGCGCCACCACTGCATATACGAGCTCTTGTTCAAGGCCGAGACGCCGGAGGAACACCTGTTTTTGGAGCGCCAGCTCGGGCTTCTTGAGGCTGCGGTGTACGAGTCTTTTAGCGACGGGGACTGCTATATCGAGACGCCGATAGCCCAGTATGACGTTGTTCCGGGGCACCTTGAGACGCTACACAATTGCAAGAACTCTTGCTATTTTCGGAAGACCCATAGTGCGCGGACGTTTCTGCTGGTCTCGAGGTTCAGGTCGGTGACGGCGCTCCGCAACCGCCGCTTGTGGTGAGGGGGCGCTGACGGGCTCGGGGGCATGAGATTCATGGGTGTTCATGGGCGTCATGGGTGTTCATGGGTGTTTCATGGGTGTTTCACAAATGTCTGAAAGTTTCATGGGTGTTCATGGGCGTTCATGGGCGTCATGGGTGTTTCATAAATGTTTCATGAATGTTTCACAAATGTTTCATGAATGTTTCATGGGTGTTTCACAAATGTTTCATGAATGTTTCATGGGTGTTTCATGGGCGAATCATGAACGTCATAAATGTTTCGGAATGTTTCGGAATGTTTCGGAATAATTCGGAATGTTTCATGGGTGTTTCTGAATGTTTCGTGGGTGTTTCATGAATGCCATGAATGTCATAAATATTTCTGAATGTCTGAACGTTTCTGATGTTTCATAAATGTTTCATGGGTGTTTCATGAATGCCATGAATGTCATAAATATTTCTGAATGTCTGAACGTTTCTGATGTTTCATAAATGTTTCATGGGTGTTTCATGAATGTTTCACAAATGTCTGAAAGTTTCATGGGTGTTCATGTTTCATGAATGTCAGAATGTTTCTGAATGTGCTGCATGTTTCATGGGTATTTCATGGGTGTTTTCAAATGTTTCATAAATGTCATAAATGTCATAAATGTCATAAATGTTTCTGAATGTCAGAATGTTTCATGAGTGTTTCATGAATGTCAGAATGTTTCACAAATGTTTCATGGGTGTTTCATAAATGTCATAAATTTCATGAATGTTTCATGAACGTTTCATGGGTGTTTCAGAAATGTTTCATAAATGTTTAATAAATGTCATAAATGTCATGAATGTCATGAATGTCAGAATGTTTCCGAACGTTTCTGAACGTTCTGATGTTTCTGATGTTTCTGATGTTTCACAAATGTTTCATAAATGTTTCAAGAATATTTTTGAACGTTTCTGAACGTTTCTAATGTTTCTGATGTTTCACAAATGTTTCATAAATGTCTGAACGTTCTGAACGTTCTAAACGTTTCACAAATGTTTCACAAATGTTTCATGGGTGTTTCATGGGTGTTTCATGGGTGTTTCAGAATATTTCTGAATGTCAGAATGTTTCTGAATATTTCTGATGTTTCTGATGTTTTACAAATGTTTCATAAATGTTTCATAGGTGTTCCAGAAATGTTTCACAAATGTCTGAACGTTTCTGAATGTTCTGAATGTCTGAATGTTTCTGAATATTTCTGAGGTTTCTGAACGTTTCATAAATGTTTCATAAATGTTTCACAAATGTTTCATGGGCGTTTCACAAATGTTTCATGAATGTTTCACAAATGTCTGAACGTTTCTGAATGTTCTGAATGTCTGAATGTTTCTGAATAGTTCTGATGTTTCTGATGTTTCACAAATGTTTCATGAATGTTTCACAAATGTCTGAACGTTTCTGAATGTTCTGAATGTCTGAATGTTTCTGAATATTTCTGAGGTTTCTGAATGTTTCTGAGGTTTCTGAATGTTTCATAAATGTTTCATAAATGTTTCATAAATGTTTCACAAATGTTTCATGAATGTTTTATAAATGTTTCATAAATGTTTCATAAATGTTTCACAAATGTTTCATGGGTGTTTCACAAATGTTTCATGAATGTTTGGGAATGTTTCATGGGTGTTTCTGAATGTTTCATGGGTGTTTCATGAATGCCATGAATGTCATAAATATTTCTGAATGTCTGAACGTTTCTGATGTTTCATAAATGTTTCATGGGTGTTTCATGAATGTTTCACAAATGTTTCATGAATGTTTCACAAATGTCTGAACGTTTCTGAATGTTCTGAATGTCTGAATGTTTCTGAATATTTCTGAGGTTTCTGAATGTTTCATAAATGTTTCATAAATGTTTCATAAATGTTTCACAAATGTTTCATGAATGTTTCATAAATGTTTCATAAATGTTTCATAAATGTTTCACAAATGTTTCATGGGTGTTTCATGGGTGTTTCATGGGCGAATCATGAACGTCATAAATATTTCTGAATGTTTCGGAATGTTTCGGAATGTTTCGGAATGTTTCGGAATGTTTCATGAGTGTTTCATGGGTGTTTCATCGGTGTTTCATAGGTGTTTCATGAATGTCATGAATGTCATAAATGTTTCTGAATGTCAGAATGTTTCATGAGTGTTTCATGAATGTCAGAATGTTTCATGGGTGTTTCATGAATGTCATGAATGTCATAAATATTTCTGAATGTCAGAATGTTTTATGGGTGTTTCACAAATGTTTCATAAATGTCAGAATGTTTCTGATGTTTCTGATGTTTCATAAATGTCATGAACGTTTCTGATGTTTCTGATGTTTCATAAATGTCATGAACGTTTCATGGGTGTTTCATGGGTGTTTCACAAATGTTTCTGAACGTTTCTGAACGTTCTGAATGTTTCATGGGAGTTTCATAAATGTTTCATAAATGTCTGAACGTTCTGAACGTTCTGAATGTTTCATGGGTGGTTCATGGGTGTTTCACAAATTTCTGAACGTTTCTGAATGTCTCAGAATATTTCTGAACGTTTCACAAATGTTTCATGGGTGTTTCATAAATGTCATAAATTTCATGAATGTTTCACAAATGTTTCATGAACGTTTCATGGGTGTTTCAGAAATGTTTCATAAATGTTTAATAAATGTCATAAATGTCATGAATGTCAGAATGTTTCCGAACGTTTCTGAACGTTCAGATGTTTCTGATGTTTTTGATGTTTCACAAATGTTTCATAAATGTTTCAAGAATATTTTTGAACGTTTCTGTTTCTGATGTTTCTGATGTTTCACAAATGTTTCATAAATGTCTGAACGTTCTGAACGTTCTGAACGTTTCACAAATGTTTCACAAATGTTTCATGTGTGTTTTATGGGTGTTTCATGGGTGTTTCATGGGTGTTTCTGAATATTTCTGAATGTCAGAATGTTTCTGAATATTTCTGATGTTTCTGATGTTTTACAAATGTTTCATAAATGTTTCATAGGTGTTCCAGAAATGTTTCACAAATGTCTGAACGTTTCTGAATGTTCTGATGTTGCACAAATGTTTCGTGGGTGTTTCACAAATGTTTCATAAATGTTTCATAGGTGTTTCAGAAATGTTTCACAAATGTCTGAACGTTTCTGAATGTTTCATAGGTGTTTCAGAAATGTTTCATGAATGTCAGATTGTTTCAGATGTCTGATGTCTGATGTCTGATGTCTGATGTTTCTTTCTGGTGGCCCCCTGCAGGACGCGTCAACCACCACAACAACCCCTCTTCAAAGATGCGTCCTGCGTTTTCCCAAAGAGGCGTCCTGCGTGCAACCACACAACGCGGTGGCTGGCTGGGACCAGGATTTACGCGGCGCGCGCGCCGCGCGCGTAACCGTCAGCACGCCGCCGTCGCAAATCCCGCGCTCTCATTCGTCACACCGCTCCCACGAGCGCGCGCGCGGTACATGCACTACTTTCTGGCCGCCGCTACACGCCAACATACACGAAACAAAAAAACACCCTCAACCCCCCTCCCCAACTAAGCCTGTGTTCCTGCCCACACGCCGCATTTTGCTGTTTCGTATACGAAAATAGCTTCTCCGTCCTCACTCCGGGTATACACGCCACGCCACGTGCTGCCCCCCCAAGAGTCCTTGGATCCTCTGCATTAACAACAACTGTCACTGGCGGCTGCCGCTTTTGCCACTTTTCCTCGACCCGAAAGACATTCGGACATTAAGCCCCGAGCGTTTCAAACTGCACTTTGAAACAGCGGTTGTCTGAGTCCTGTTAGGAAGTTTAGAAACAAATTGGACGTTCTGTCATTCTGTGGAACTGAAACAAATTCATTCTGTCATTCCGTGGAACTGAAACAAATTCATTCTGTCATTCTGTGGAACTGAAACAAGTTCATTCTGTCATTCCGTGGAACTGAAACAAGTTCATTCTGTCATTCCGTGGAACTGAAACAAATTCATTCTGTCATTCTGTGGAACTGAAACAAATTCATTCTGTCATTCTGTGGAACTGAAACAAATTCATTCTGTCATTCTGTGGAACTGAAACAAATTCATTCTGTCATTCTGTGGAACTGAAACAAATTCATTCTGTCATTCTGTGGAACTGAAACAAATTCGTTCTGTCATTCTGTGGAACTGAAACAAATTCGTTCTGTCATTCTGTGGAACTGAAACAAATTCATTCTGTCATTCTGTGGAACTGAAACAAATTCACTCTGTCATTCCGTGGAACTGAAACAAATTCATTCTGTCATTCTGTGGAACTGAAACAAATTCATTCTGTCATTCTGTGGAACTGAAACAAATTCATTCTGTCATTCTCTGGAACTGAAACAAATTCACTCTGTCATTCTGTGGAACTGAGACAAAGTCATTCTGTCATTCCGTGGACCTGAAACAAATTCATTCTGTCATTCCGTGGAACTGAAACAAATTCGTTCTGTCATTCTGTGGAACTGAAACAAATTCATTCTGTCATTCTGTGGAACTGAAACAATTGGACATTCTGTCGATCATTCCATTCTGTCGATCATTCTGCTGCCCAATATGACCTCCGAGCCTACCGGCCAGTTCCTCAATCCCATGCTTGGCGTACCGCCAAACCTACTCGCCACCTTCCCTCTCCTGCATTCGCCCTCCTCCGCCAGCGCCAACAACCCCCCGCTACTGGCTTTGCTGCATGTGTTGAAGCTCTCCAACGTGCCGCTGGACTTGACGCCGCGTGAAGCTGCTCTTATCTTTGCTCTAGTCTCCGATGACCTCGTCAGCGTCGACGTCAAGGACTACTCCATCATTGCATCTTTCAAAAACCCCTCCACGTGCCTCACAACGGGCAAATTGCTCGATGGCAGGTACATTTTCGGCTCCAAATACGCCCCCGTCAAGGCTGAGCTCGAGTCCCTGCCGCCTGCATCCAACAACACTCCCGAGTCCAACCCCACCATTAGCGGCTTCGAAACGTTGAACTTATCCACGGGCATCTCGCCTCCTTCCTCGCATCAGCATCCCCTTCAACATCCCCCTCAAGCATCGCTGGACCTACAACAACTGCTGCTGCTGCAGCCTTTCGACTCGTATCAAAAGAGGGCCTCGGTCGGAAACCAGAGGTCTCGCTTCTTGTTCAGCGACCCTTTCTCGGGCGCCACCACCCCTACGAACAACGCCTCGGGCTCAATCGACTTGAGCGATTTGACTGGCAAATCGCTTCTCTTGATGAAATCCCAAACCGACGGCAGAGACTATGAATCCTTGCCCCGCGGCCCTTGGAGCTCCCAGGGTCTGTCTAATATGGGGTTTGCGTCAAACCCACAGACCCCGGGCATTGTGAACGTCAACCCATATGATTGGGCGACCGCCGGCCCCCTGCAAGTGCTGCATCCGGCCACCTCGATGCAGAACCAGCCAAACCTGATGCCGCAAACGTCTCAGAAATCTCCCGTGGACCAGTCTGGCGAAAGAAGAAGAACCTCTTCTTTTTTCAATGGCTCGGCGCAGATGCTGCAGAATCAAAACCACTCGGTCCAATCCTCAAACGCTCAGCTTCACGGCTCGCTGAACGCTAATCTGATGGCCCCACAAGCTCAAAATCCCCTGAGCCAGCCTTCTCTGCAGACCGATGACAAGCCTGCTGCTCAGACGGCTGCTGCCATAATCTCCCAGGGCCCTTCGCTGCAGTCCAACCTGGCATTGCCTCCATTATCCGCTTCTCAGTCTGTGCCACGCAGCGGTCAAAATACTGCGGCTGGAGCGTCATCCGAAGCCACCACCCCGACGTCCACTGCCCGTGGCTCCACCAAAGATGTTCCTGATTTGTCTTTATTGGCCAGAGTCCCACCACCGGCGAACCCAGCTGACCAAAATCCGCCATGCAACACGTTGTACGTGGGCAATTTGCCTCCAGATGCTACGGAAGCAGAACTCCGGTCGCTTTTTGCGCCACAAAAGGGGTTCCGTCGTTTATCGTTTAGAACGAAAAACCACTCGTCGAGTTCCGGATCGAGCGTCCTGAGCCACAACCATGGGCCCATGTGCTTTGTGGAGTTTGAGGATGTCGCTCACGCCACCATTGCATTGGCCGAGTTGTACGGACGGGCATTGCCCCGCCCCGCAGGCAGCAATGGCAAGGGCGGAATCCGGTTATCGTTTTCGAAAAACCCATTGGGCGTCCGCGGGCCAGGCAACCCGAGAAGAACATCCAACACTCAACAGCCATCGCTGAGCGGGTCTTCTGGCGTGGGAAACTACGGATACTCAAACTATCATTAAACGCTTAGGTAAGCATCAAAGCGCCGTGCTGAGATGCAAAAGAAGGGTGGCCGCATTAGACTTGGACCACCCGGCATATAACCGAAACGGGATCTCGTCTGCAGGCATCTAAGAGTCTTTCATTCTTTGGCTAATCCTTATGGTTGAACGAACCCTATTTGCAGTCAGCTGAGGGCTCGAATTTATCGTTCCCATTCAAAGCGATCGAACTTGTATTATTTTAATAGTTAATTGTGTCATATCATTGGATCCCGTTCCACAGCATTGTTCACTTCGTCTTACATATGTTTATACATTCACCGATCACCAAGGCATCACAGACCCAAAGTTCAGTATGCACAATGACTGCACATCTCTGGCCCACTGATGTCCCCAGTGCATGACTTGTTTGAACATTGATGTTTCCAGTTATGATGGCCCAGTGTATGACTTGTTTGAGCATTGATGTTCCTAGTTATGATGGCCCAGTGTATGACTTGTTTGAACATTGATGTTTCTAGTTATGATGGCCCAGTGTATGACTTGTTTGAACAGCGATGTTTCTAGTTATGATGGCCCAGTGCATGACTTGTTTGAACGGCGATGTTTCCAGTTATGATGGCCCAGTGTATGACTTGTTTGAATATTGATGTTTCTAGTTATGATGGCCCAGTGTATGACTTGTTTGAACATTGATGTTTCTAGTTATGCTTGGCTTTCAAGTCGAGAAGATCACGTGGTTTGGCGTACGCCTGCGTTAACCAACTGGATTTGAGCAACTCTCCACAAGAGATCCGTTTGTTCGGATTAGGATGGAGCATTTGGAGAAGCTCGATTCGGGCATCGTAATGGATCTTTCTGAATAGCGTGAGTGCAGGATTCAAGGCCACATTGAAGTTCTTGTCGTTCAACTTGTCCACCAAAGTACGGAGCTGTTTTGCTCCTTCGGGGAAGTTCTCCATATACGCTTCCATTTTCTTATTCTTCTCTTCATAAATGCTGGACGTTTGCCAGGGAACTGACATGAGAAAAACTTGGAAACACACTATTCCAAGTGCCCACACATCGACGCTTTTGAAATCCAAGTCGGAGGCCATTGACGATTTCTCGGACTTGTCCGGCTTGAGCATTCTCTCGAGACGGGCGAATCTCTTGTAACGCTCTGTTGGGTCAAGATCGGTCTCAGCGACCTTATCCAAGCCCTTCATAGACTCGGCCTCTCTTTTCTTCTCGTTCTCGACGCGGTACAACTCCGGAGCCTTAAACGAAGGAGTTCCACAGAAGTCGTCATTGAGGTGAAGCTGTTCGTGAGCCTTGGAGAGGTCGACCGAGTATCCAAAGTCATTGAGCTTGATTTCCCCGTTTGCATCAATGAGAAAGTTTTCGGGCTTGATGTCTCTATGCACGATATCATGCCTGTGGAGAAAGTCCACAGCTTTCACGATCTGCTTGAAGATTGCGTCTTTAAGGTGGGTTGGAATGTCAATTTTCTTCGTCCGAAGATCACACAAGTAGTCGAGGAGATCGCCGAATTGAAAGTACTTTATGATAAGCGAAAGCTGCGGCTCGGGTGTCTCCGAGTCTGCCACCAAGTCGTAGACTTCCACGACATTTTTAGAGGCTGCACATTTTCGAAGGTTATCGTATTCTCTCTGTACCGATAGGGAGTAGTTTTCGTAGGATTGAGAGGGCTGTCTTCGGATGCTTTTGATCACCACGAACTTTGTGCTTGCAGCATCGGAGGCTTTGTAAATTGTTCCGTTTGCGCCATCGAAGATGGGTTTGCTGGACAGTTTGACCCATTTGACCGGGGGAACTGGAGTCTCCGCCAAAGGCCCGGTGTTCCGTGCACCCTGAGTCTGCGGGAAAACATGTCTAGCCTCTACCGTCCCAGAACCATCGATTGTTTTAGCATCGGTTGTTTCAGCATCGGTTGTTTTAGCATCGATTGTTCCAGCATCGGTTGTTTTAGCATCGATTGTTCCAGCATCGGTTGTTTTAGCATCGGTTGTTTCAGCATCGGTTGTTTCAGCATCGGCTGTTTTAGCATCGGTTGCTTCAGCATCGGTTGTTTTAGCATCGGTTATTTCAGCATCGGTTGTTTCAGCATCGGTTGTTTCAGCATCGAACGTTTTAGAAACATTCCCACAGGCCTCCCAGCTTTTGGAAAATACATATTCGCATGGAAACAAATTGTTGGCTTCATCCTTGCTTTTATCCTTGCTTTTATCCTTCATTTTATCCTTGGCTTTTTTCTTGGTCTCATGCAAGTCGTTGGTTTCATGCGAGTGGTTGAATTCATGCGGGTCATTGAATTCGTGCGGGTCATTGGCTTCATGCAAGTCGTTGGTTTCATCCTTAATTATATCGTTGTCTTCATGCATGTCGTTGGTTTCGTCTTTGATTTTATCGTTGGCTTCATGCATGTCGTTGGTTTCGTCTTTGATTTTATCGTTGGCTTCATGCATGTCGTTGGTTTCATCATTGATTCTATCGATGGCTTCATGCATGTCGTTGGTTTTATCATTGGTTCTATCGTTGGCTTCATGCATGTCGTTGGTTTCATCCTTGTCGTTGGCTTCATGCATGTCGTTGGTTTCATCCTTGTCGCTGGTTTCATCCTTGCCGTTGGCTTCATGCATGTCGTTGGTTTCATCCTTGTCGCTGGCTTCATGCAAGTCTCCTCCTGCAATATGCAGCTCTTTTTGTGTAAACTCCTGTGAGTTGCTCGAAGAATCTAAAAGCATGGACTTCGGCACTGATCTCGGAGACTCCGAGCGCAAAACCTTCTCCAGGGAAACGGCCGATTTCGGGCGGCCGGGCACACGGAGCTTGCCCATTTCCACGGAAAGATCGGAGCGGGAGCGGGGCATCTTTGCCGGGCCCGCATCTGCGGTTTTTGCTGATTTTCGGTGGGAAAAGGGCGTCCAAAGGGTCATTGCCACTTTTTCAAGGGGGCACGCTATACCTCGGGCTCGGCCTGTTTGGGCACGTGAATATAGTGGGGGCTGTTATGCTGGGCAATACAGAACGGCCGGGGCTTGCAGGAGTACGGGTTTGAGATGATTCTGGTGCAGGTTCCAAAACACGCCAAATGTATAGGTGTCCTCAGCTGAAACTAGTGGGCTGAGAGAAGTTGAGCTGGACTCTCTGGGGTATGTGCGTGGGTACTGCATACAGCCGGCAGCGGGCCTTTAAAGATAAGCAGAACGGATTTGGACCCGGGACGTTGTGCCAAAGCCGGGGCTTCATCCGGGAGGAAACAATCCCCGTGTCTCCGGAACCTTGGATTATCACATGCCGCTGCTCACTGCTTGCCAATTTGTGTCACTGCTTGCCAATTTGTGTCACTGCTTGCCAATTTGTGTCACTGCTTGCCGAATGTGTCACTGCTTGCCAAATTTGTGGCTCACCGCTTGCCAAATTTGTGGCTCACCGCTTGCCAAATTTGTGGCTCACCGCTTGCCAAATTTGTGGCTGTCACTTGCCGTATCCGTGGCTGTGGCTTACCGTGCGCTTTTTTTGATTGTGCGGATGTACGGGTTTACTATGTGGAGCCGACTTTTTCCGAGTCTTGATGCACCTTTGTGGGCCATTGTGTTGAAGCGGTGGCTGGTGTCTGGTGTACGGATTCCATCAGTCCACCTCACAGTCGAGGAGCTTGAAAAGCGCGCCTAGCACGCGGTCCGGGTCCGCGCGAAGTCCATTGTGGAAAAACTCGCTGGTCACGTGCACACGCAAATTGCGCGCTGCGAAGATCTCCTGCTTGACCTGCATACAGACCCCGAAGTCCACGTACTGGTCCAGGAAGTAGCACGCTGCCACCACGGGCACCTGCTCCCACGCCACCAGCCTCAACACGTCGGGGCAGTAAAGCCGCAGCCACGCGGTCTTGCTGTGGAGCGCGTGCGCCAACTCGCGGAACGGACGGAGCTCGGCATAGTCCTCATACATGGACCTGTACACCATCTCGCCTGTGAAGTACACAGGCCCGTCTTGCTCGGCGGAAAAGACAAAGCGCTCGTTGCCCGCCGCATAGCGGAGCGTGTCCGCAGCCCAGTCGCTGCTGCCGTCGCCATCGCAGTAGATGGCTTCCTGGAAGAGTGCATACAAGACGTTGGTGTCGAAGGCATTGCGGGTCTGGATCTTGCATAGGACCCCGTACGTGGGCGTGCCGCGGGTCTGGAGCGCATGCCACAACTCCGTGACTATGGCGTGCATGTCGTCGGTCCCCCCGGCGGCGCCGAACCCGAGCCCGAGCTGCTGGAACCGCTCCACGGAAAGCGTGCCGCCATTGGGAAGCGCCACGTGATGCGCCGCCAAATACCGGCATATCTCCCGCACCCGGGCCTCGTCCTGCGGGTACTTGCCGTAATAGTGCGCGTTGCGCTCTGCGGTCCGCCGGTACGTTTGCACGTACACGTCGTGCGCCGTGCGCCCGATCGGGGGAATGCCGCCGGTGACAAGCACGGCAGATAGCGAGCCTGCATACAACGAGAGGTACGTGAACAGGCAGAACCCGCCGAACGACTGCCCGAGCAAGTGCCACTTCTGCAGGCCGAGAAGCGCGCCGCGCACGCGCTCCATGTCCTCCACAATGGAGTCCGCCCGAAAGTGCAGGAGGTACTCCACCATGTCTGCTCCTGCAGGCAACGCCGCAAGCGTGTCCCGCTCAACCGCACTGCTGAAACCCGTGCCTCTCTGGTCGTACAACACAATCTGGAACCCTTTATCGACCAATACCTTGACGAATCCCGAGTTCGTGCGGGGGACCTCGCATGGGAACCCGGGGCCTCCCTGGAGATACGCAATGACTTTGGATTGTTTCGGGAAATTCACCTTTTCCTGCATGCCTCGGTGCAACTCCTTCACGTACCGCTGCGTGACGTTGGCGCAAATGCTGATGGTGCGGGCGTCGCCCTTGGCGTGGTATGCAAGGGGCACCGTCATCTGGATGCGCTGGTTGAGGAGGCCGTCGGCGACGAAGGCATCGATGATACGGTACGTCATGGTGCAGTTAGAGTCGTTGGCGGGCGCGCGGATAGTGCCTGCTGGATGCAGGCCGCAGTGAAAGATGGGTTCTTAGCGGGTGTGGAGGTTTGCCTGGGGCCTCTTTTCGGGGCTGTGAAAGTGGCGTTGGGATGCGGTGTGGCTTGCGTTTTTGGAAGTGCCGCTGTTTTTACTGTGTTCTTTTTTCCTGGTTTTTGGAGTGGGTTTGCATATGTAGCCGTGTGGACGGTTCCGGTCGATTTTGCAAAGGGTGAGTACTCCCGGGTTTCGACACTCCACCATTCGACACTCGAACATACAACCTTGAACATACAGCAATTTTGACAGCAATTTTGAGAGCAATTTTGACAGCAACTTTGACAGCAACTTCGACAGCAACTTTGAACATACAGCAATGGCCTTCCCATTGGGTGCCTGAAATAGCGGCACCTGCATACAGACGACACCTGCATATAGCGACACCTCGGAAGTGGTCGGAATTCACACTGCCCCCGAGCCGCTACGCCAAGACCCCGGGAGTCCCCAGACTTGTGCTGTGGATTGGCGCTGCGGGGAATGCGTGGGCTCTTTTGCGGCCAATTCCGCCGGCGTTTGGACTGGGCGTTTTTGAGCTGGCAGGCGGGTGTACGGGTGTTTTGCAGCCACTTCCGAGGTGCGTCTACGTCTTCAGAAAGCGCAGATGGACATTATGGCCATAGAGCGGCCTTCAGTAGCTACGTGGATGGAGCATTGGAGCCAATGGCCTATATCATCGTCATTGCAGACTTGGAGCCTTTAAACGGGAGACTGAGCAAGGACCCATGAATGCAGCACTGAAAGGTCACAATCGAGGTCAGGTCACAAGTCAATCGAGGTCAGGTCACAATTGAAAGTCTCAAGAATCTAGTCTCACAAAACCCGTGCTATTTCGACCAAATCTTGAGCCGTCTTGCGAATCAGTCCGCGGCGCTGTTTGAAGCAGCAAGTCCATTTAGCAGCTTCACCGAAAGCAGCCATGATATACCCAAGATACAGCCCAGATATGGTAATGTACAGGTAGATGCTCAGATTCAGCACAGATGTCCAGAAGTTTCCGATAAAGTTGGTTCCAGTTTCAGGAAAAGCTTATCTTCCAAGTTTCCTAAAGTTGCTTCCAGCTTTCCCGGAAAAGTTACTTCCAAGTTTCCTAAAGTTGGTTCCAGCTTTTCAGGAAAAACTTATCTTCCAAGTTTCCTAAAGTTGCTTCCAAGTTTCCCGAAAAGGTTCCTTCCAAGTTCCCAAAAAGGTTGCTTCCAAGATTCCTAAAGTTTCTTCCAGCTTTTCCGGAGAAGTTACTTCCAAGTTTCCTAAAGTTGGTTCCAGCTTTTCAGGAAAAACTTATCTTCCAAGTTCCACGAAAAAGTTGCTTCCAAGTTTCCCGAAAAGGTTACTTCCAAGTTCCCAAAAAGTTCCTTTCAAGTTTCCCAAAAAGTTATCCTCCAAGTTTCCCGGAAAAGTTACTTCCAAGTTTCCCAAAAAGTTATCCTCCGAATTTCCCAAAAGGATTCCTTCCAAGTTTCCTAAAGTTGCTTCCAGCTTTTCAGGAAAAACTTATCTTCCAAGTTTCCCGATGAAGTTATTTTCAAGATTCCTAAAGTTGGTTCCAAGATTCCTAAAAAGGTTCCTTCCAAGTTTCCCTAAAGTTACTTCCAAGTTTCCCGAAAAGGTTCCTTCCAAGTTTCCTAAAAAGGTTCCTTCCAAGATTCCCTAAAGTTACTTCCAAGTTTCCCGAAAAACTCACTTCCAAGTTTCCCTAAAGTTACTTCCAAGTTTCCCGAAAAACATATCTTCCAAGTTTCAAGATTCCTCTCAAAAAGTCTCTTTCAAGTTTCCCAAAAAGATTCCTCCCAAAAAGGTTCCAAAGTTACCTCCAACTTCCCTGACTTACTTCAAGTCACCAGAATACCCGGATTTGACTAAGAACTAAGCCCACTCCGGCTTGGGCTCCAGATAGGTTCCTCTTCCACGACCTCTGCCACGGCCTCTGCCCCGGCCCCTGCCTCGGAAATTGCCCCGGCCACGTCTGACGGAGGCTTCACCAAAAGTGTCCATATTAAGGTCCTTCTCCTCGCTCCAACGCATGGAGCTGCGGGTGTTCAGAGAGATGGAGTCAAAGAACGAAGAGCTCTTATTGTAAAGCGGCTTGGTCTCGCCGTCCTGCAGCCGCTCCTTCTCGAAACGAGCGTTTCCCTGCTCAAAGTCAAAGTCGTCTTCAAACTTCTCCGGCCTGCTGCCGGGCGTAGGTGCAGGGCCTCTAGTCTGGGTGGGCACGTGCGCGGACGAGGGGGTAGCGGCCGGCGAGGCCTTGGGCGATGCAGATGCACGTTTCCCGTGGCGGGGCTCGT
The DNA here is from genome assembly GCA_002370515.1 of Metschnikowia proteae. NCBI lineage: Eukaryota > Fungi > Ascomycota > Pichiomycetes > Serinales > Metschnikowiaceae > Metschnikowia > Metschnikowia proteae. The sequence goes on along the minus strand of NKYY01000023.1, from coordinate 16,537 downwards.
CGGAGGAGGCGGGCTGGTTTGCCACGGGGCAGGAGGTGGCGGGCTGGTTTGCCACGGGGCAGGAGGTGGCGGGCGGGTTTTCCGCGGGGCAGGAGGTGGCGGGCGGGTTTGCCACGGGGCACGCCGGCGTCTCTGTGGGGCCAGGGGCGTTTTGAGCGGACGTGTGGGCGGGCGGCACCACCGGCTGCACCTGGTCGATCGGAGTATCCAACACAGACAAGTCTCGGACGTCGTCGCCGCGGAACACAACGAACTCGTAGACCTCGGGGTCGGGCAACACCTCCAAAGTGGGCAAGCCACGCAGGGTCATTCTGCCCTCGGTTCCAAACGAGCGGACGGAAGTCAACGAGACCGTTGCCTCTTCGGCGGAGATGTTCTTCAAGACGCCCACAAAGCGGAGGCTTTTGTGGGAGATAAGCGAGATGGTCTTTCCAATGTATTGGGACATGGGGGTAGGGAGAGGCGGTTGAGGTGCGCGCGGTGCACGTACACCAAAACAGTACATCAAAGACAGTACACCCGTACACCACCACACACCCGTACACCAAAACAGTAAACCCGTACACCAGACAATACGCCCGTGCACCAGCCATGCCTTCCTCAAACTCCACCCAACCCCCAACCCAAACACCATGGACGAACCCGTGGCACCCGAAACAGGCGCCGCCCCCAGCGAACTCGCACAGCAGATGCAGGAGCAGCAGTTCCAGCAATCCTTGGAAGACCAGCAGCTCCCGCCGTCAATCTCCGAAGACAACCTTGACGACGAAGGGGCAGGACACATAGCCAGCGGAGACGTGGCGCCGTCCGTGGACGACGATATCCACGAAAACGCCGGAACCGGCGACTCCGAAAGCGTGGCCCATATATTTGACGAGCCCTTTGCGGACGGCGACTTTGCCCAGGAGTTTCCCGAAAACGGCGAGTTTTCCCAGGGCTTTTCCCAAAACGGCGAGTTTTCCCAGGGCTTTTCCCAAGACGCAAAGCTGGGCCACGCAGACAACCAGTTCGGCGAGCATCTCGACGGCTTCGACGACAACCTCTACAACATAAGAACGCAGAAGGACCAGAGCGGAGACGTCACGCGGAAAAAGAAAATCCGCCGGAGCCAGAAGGACGCCGTGGCGCCGGCGCTCGAAGCAGAAAACCCCATGGGCGACAGCTACGTCTACGGCAGCGGCAACAGCACCAACTACGGCAACGGCACCGACTACGGCAACGGCACCGACTACGGCAACAGCACCAACTACGGCAACAGCACCAACTACGGCGAATACGCCAACGAAGACCCCTCGGCCCGCAAGAGACGGCTTTTGGAAGAGAAAATGGACATGGCCGTCAAAAGCCGCACGTCCAAGCGCCGCAGGGCCGACGAAGACGACTTGGAGAGAATGCAGGACGACAAGATCGACTTCCTCAAAAACAAAATGATCGAGGCCGCCAACTTGGACGTGGAGAAAAACTCGCAAGGCCAAATCGCCACGGAAAAGCTCAAGTTGTTGCGTGAGGTCATGGACACGTTGTCGAAGGCCGACTTGGCCATCTCCATCTTGGACAACAACTTGCTTGAAGCCGTGCGCTTGTGGTTGGAGCCGTTGCCCGATTCGTCCATGCCCGCGTACCAGATCCAGAAGGACTTGTTGCAGTCGTTGGTGGACTTGCCCATCAAAACAGACCATCTCGTGGCCAGCGGAATCGGAAAGGTGTTGGTGTTTTACCAGCGCAGCAAGCGAACAGAGCCCCTTTTGAAGAAGCTAGTGGACAAGTTGATTGGCGAGTGGACGCGGCCCATTTTGAACAAGTCCGACTCCTACAAGGACAGAACCATCCACTTCAACGACTACAACAAGAGCAAATTCACCAACAAATTGGCGTCCAAGAAGAGCAAGACGCACGAGCAAAAGTCGCTTTACGAGCAGCAAGCGGAGAGAAGAAAGAGAGCCGCCATTCCGAGTGCACGTACGACTGCTTACAAGATTGCGCCGAAGGTGGATGCTACTCTATTGATGAGACTGCAGAAGGGCTCGGGCGAGATGTTCAACCGCATCAACAGGAAAATGACCAACTCGCGGAAAAAGGTGGTGAAGAAGTCGGGACCTTCGGTGGAGGGAAAGCATTTGTCGATGTAGGTCGGGGGGAGCAGACACTTTCCGAGGGAGACCTGCGAGGGAGACCTCCGGGGGAACAGACACTTTCCGAGGGAGACCTGCGAGGGAGCTCCGAGGGAGACCTGCGAGGGAGACCTCCGAGGGAGACCTGCGAGGGAGCTCCGAGGGAGACCTCCGGGGGAGCTCCGAGGGAGACCTGCGAGGGAGCTCCGAGGGAGACCTGCGAGGGAGACCTCCGAGGGAGACTTCCGAGGGAGACCTCCGAGGGAGACTTCCGAGGGAAAGACCTCCGAGGGACATGTGGGGAAGTGAGAGGACGATGTGGAGGGAGGACGATGTGGGAGGACGATGTGGAGGGGACGAGAGCAGATCAAAACCTGCGGCTATGGCCCGGAAGAGCCTCGATTCCCGGAAGCGTCCGGCCCATGTGCGCCAGTGGCACAACGATGACTCGATAGACATCCGACGATGAGAGGGATGCAAGTGCCCGGATCCAGAACACAAGCAAACGATACAATCAGACAAGTGTACATAAACAGGACAGACCAGGACAGCCTTCTCCAGGAAAGCTGTCCGCTACGCTGCCCGCTACGCTCTCCGCTACGCTGTGTCAATGTATCGTAATATTAAACAGGCTATACCCAGAACCAAATGCAAATGGATCTACGATCTTGGCTTTTCCTTCTTCTCCTTCCACAAAGCCAACAAGGAAACACCGGAAACCTTGACAACCTTGAATCTAACACCAGGAATATCACCCTTAGCCTTACCTCTTCTACCGAAACCGGCAATCAAGACCTCGTCGTTCTCATCCACAAAGTTCAAACAACCATCGTTTGGCACGAAAGCAGTCACCTTCTTACCGTTCTTGATCAATTGGACACGCACACACTTTCTGATGGCCGAGTTTGGCTGCTTGGACTCAACACCGATCTTCTCCAACACAATACCCTTGGCGTGGGAAGATCCTCCAAATGGAGACGACTTGAAAGCAGTACCCAACAATCTGGACTTGTAGGATTCATCGGCCCATCTGTTGTTACGTCTGTGGACTCTCAATTTTCTGGCGGAGTTAAGACCTCTTGGTTTACCGTTACCCATAGTTGCTGATGAGAAAGTGTTGTAGCTAGAAAAATTTTTGGAGGCGAGTTAGTTTTTTGGTGGTGCGCGCGCGAGGTGGTGCACAGGGCCGTCACGTGGTTAGGGCGCGAGCCCCGGCGCCCGGCGCGCATCACGTGCGCGCCCTTCGAATGCTCATTCATGCACAACGGCCCAGGTCATTTGTTATACAAATGTTTGTTCATGCAAATGGCTTCACAAGCGCCTTCCGGGCCTTGATGACTTTCAAAACTGCCACGAAGATCATGTCGATCTGATCCTTGAACATGAACAACATGCCCTGCACAATCACTCCCTTGAGCAATTGTGGAGCCACACCCTTGTATAAACCCCGCAACCGCTCCGTGCTCCACAAGTGCTGCAATGCCTCCACGAAAGAGTTGAATCTCATGTCCTCATCCTCGCAAACGTCCCCCTCTGCCTTGTCTTTCCTCTCACTGCCCAGTTTCTTCTGAAGCATGGCTTTCGACACAATCAATGGCTGTGTTGCCAATGTAGCCAACGACTTGGCGCACATTCCCAAGGTAAAACTCTCAAGGGGGCCCAAAAACTCCTTGCCGTCGAAGAAGATCTGCTTCAACCGCTCGTACGACCCGTAGGTGATCGACGGGTTCACACACAACACCATCGAGACACTAAGGCCTCTCCAGAACCCAGTGGCTCCGTCTTGCAGGTAGATCTCTTTTGCCAATTGGTACAACGACCGGTGTTTTTTATCTGTCTGCTGCTGCGTGGTGATCACGCCGATGGGCATGGTGAAGAGCTGCGAGATGGCCGCGGCCAAAGCCCCCAAAAACAACTCAATGGCCGTCAGGTGCTTGTGACTGGCTGCAGTTTTCGAGATCCTCGAGTAGACCTGCCGAACAATGGAGTACCAGTAGAAGTACGAAAAGTTCTGCGCTGCCAGGCCCACCACCGACGAGAATAATCCGTGATACCAGCCCAAGACCCCTTTTTTGGCATGGATTTTCTGGAGAACGTCAATGGTGCTCTTGTATTTGAGTTCCTGATCTTTCAACTTTTTCTCCACCTTTTTTTCAACCTTCAAGAAGGTGCTTTCGCCAGAGCCCTCATCCACACTAGTGAAGCCATAGTCGCTGCCTGGATCCGCAGCAGCCGCTTTTCTTTTGACCTGCGTCTGGATGATCGTTTTGCTTAGATCCAACGGATAAACAAGCGTGTTTGCAATGGCAGATGCTAACGCCCCACTAGCGGCTTTTTCCAAGGGACTGAGTGACATTGTGCCGTTTAAGAAGTCGAATCAGCAAACAAGAATGGATCAAGGAGGGATCAAGGAAGGATCGAAGAAGGATCGAAGAAGGATCAAGGAAGGATCAAGGAAGGATCGAAGAAGGATCAAGGAAGGATCAAGGACTAAATGCGTGTTGTAAGTCAAAAGAATCAACAGCAATGAGGCTTAAGAATTTGCCTGATCCTAAAAAATTGATATTGCCAATGATTAGCAGTGATGAGTGAGGAAGATTCTTTGTTCCCGCGTGTGTTTTTTCCCTTAGGACTTTTTGTCTGGAACGATAAAAAGAGGACTCGATGAGATTTGGCCTGCTTCACAGGCGGAAATGTGCCTGTGTGAGCCCGAGGATGTAGCTTCTCCGCATTACGCGCCATTCCCCGGAACTGAGGTACGCCAACGTCCCGAGGATGTCTGCTCTCTATGCAGGTGATTCGCCCCGCTGCAGCACCACGGAACCTAAACGAGCCAATATGACAGTCAGCAGTCTCTAAGCAGGAGACAATGCCACACACAGCGTCAGTCAATTGCCACCAGAAAATAGTACTGAATCCTCGTCTCCTTTGTTTCTAGAGATGCAGCCACTTGCACACTTTCTCATGTTATCATAAAGTGCATCATCCACTTTTCTGGTGTCCTTAACGGCTATATTTGTGTTCACATCCAAGATTACCAGACAAAGCCGGCAAGTAGTCATTCTTCTCACTCCAGCCAGGCGTAGCCGGGCAAGTAGTCACTACTTCCATTAGCCAGGCGAAGCCTGAAGTAGTCACTACTTCCATTAGCCAGGCGGCTGGGAAGTGGTAAAGAAGATCGGGGCCCTTATGACTGTGGAGGAAACTGCAAAAACAGACTGATTTGTCGGGGAATTGCAAAAATAGACTGATTTGTCGGGGAATTGCAAAAATAGAATGATTTGTCGGGGAATTGCAAAGATAGACTGATTTGTCGAGGAATTGCAAAACAAGAAGTTACTCGAAATTCCCTGTATAAAATAGGACGCCATTTCTCGATTCCCCATATGGAATAGGACGCCATTTCTCGATTCTTTAACATAGAATAGGACGCCATTTCTCGATTCTTTAACATAGAATAGGACGCCATTTCTCGATTCTCTAACATAGAATAGGACGCCATTTCTCGATTCTCTAACATAGAATAGGACGCCTTTTCTCGATTTCCTAATATAGAATAGGACGCCTTTTCTCAATTCCCTATATAGAAGGACGCCATTTCTCCATTCCGCTGGAAATGGCCGGTTGCTTTGACGATTCAGCAAACAGGATTGAAGCTTGTTCTCAAATTTGGGTTGTGTGAGCGTCGCTTTAAACTTTTACAGCCGGGAACCCCCTTGTACTCAAATGTCCCGCGTCGATTCAAATTCATGGGAGCAGGGGCCTCTTTATATACGCGGTCTTTGTGTTCTTATGCAACCCCGTGTTTCATCTGCGCGCCCACCAGATTTGCAGCCATCGGTCTATAAATATGCGCCTTTCGCCTCGCATGATACAGGGAAATTATTGGGTAAAAAGTTTTAAAAAAGACGTGCCTTACTCTACTATGATAATAATTATAGATAAAATAGATTTCCCGCATTAAGTCTCTGAGTCTGAAACAGACACCAAGTTGGGCATTGAGGCGATCCGCTTGATGTGGTCTATTACTTACTTCAACTTTCAGATAGGTCCTCAATTGATCTTAGCTTTGTGCTATTATTGACAGCCTGCTGACGGCAATCCATTTCGGTACAGTCAGACGATTGTGAGTATTGAAATGATTGATTAGTGCCTCCGGCTGACCGAAATTCGACTAGTATGGTGGCTCGTTGGAAGTCTACTGACTCCAAAACTTGACTGTCTTGTCAATTCCACATGTCAAGAACGTGTCCTTCCAAAAAGATACACTTTTCATGCGCCCCTCGTGGCCCTCCAAACTGACAACAACTTTCTCCGACAATAGGTCCAAGCCTCTCATCTTTCCGTCTTCTCCTGCAATCCAAAGCCCACTTCCGTCTTCTCTCCAGTGAATCTTGGCATCGCTGAACTTATCCTGAGGTGATAATGTGTTCAAATTGGTGATTATCTGCAGTCGCTGGATTTTTTCCGGACTGTCGTCGCTTTCGTCCCTCAATGCCACCACTATAACTCTCATATACGGTTCATGAGAGGTTGCAATGGCGATCAACGGAGTTTCCTGCCCAAATACACTGATGCTCATCGGGGTAAACCCCACAGCGGAGAATTCAGCATCGTTCAACGCTATGCGATACTTCATCTCGAGGTTCGACTCGAAACAAAAGACATCCATCAACGTGATTTCTTTTTTGCAGACCAAAACATACAATCTGTCGTTGTGAACAAGCGCCTCCATACAGGAACCCTGATGTCCGAGTTTGATTTCTCCTTTCAATTCCATCATGTCACTCACCAAAAAAACCTTAACCATGAAATCCCATCCCATGCTGATAAGGTAAATCTTCTGGCGCCACACAACAATTTTAATTTCAGACACTAGCCGGGCGTGGAGCTGGTGCTCGAAAGCAGCTTGGAACTTATGCTTTTCGAAGTCTAGGGTGCCCACGGTGAGTTTCCCATTCATTCCACAAAGAAAAACCCGGTTGCCGTGCACTAGAACACGTCTAATTACACTCCCGATGATATTTTTTACCTCGAAAACTGGCAATCTAGTCTCCAAATCGGCTATAAGGAGTGATTTGTTCGAAGTGGCCAAAAGCGCATATTTCCGATCGGTTTCGTAAATGGCACAATCTACCACCAATTGGGATGGCCCGGATATGTCCCTCGGACTGCTAGAATATGGCACCGTCCAATTCTTGAAGTGAATGGCCCTTCTCTCCTGGACTTTTTCATCTATAAAGGCCGCTTCTTTTGGTTTGGTTTCGTGGTATATTCGCCGGTCGGCGATAATTTCTTGAAGGGTTTCGCCATGAGGGAGCTCTGTTTCGAGTAGCGTGCCATGCTCTTTTTCAAACGCTGCTAAGGTTTCATGGTAGCCATTTTCTTTGAGATAGTGGGCTATCAATGTTTGTACCGTCATGACCTTTTGATAAGATGATGAATCTGAGATACTCACTCGTGTCACGTGACGTGTCTACATGATACCACTTGGGTCACGTGACCTCTGTCTACATTGAATAGGCTTGTTTCAGCATTACTTCGGAACTTCTTATCACTCCAAATCTGGAATTGGGATATTGAATCGCTTGCAGAACTCGTTGGTTTGGTTGTTTTCCCAATACTGCTCTTTTGGCTCTGGCTTTGTGGAAGTAGGAGCGATTATCTTGAAGTTTTTAGGGATCCTGAGGTCACCGGTGATATTTCGCAACTCCAACAGGACCTTCTCGTCCAATTCATCTAGAAGGGGCTTAATTTTCGAGACCTGAAGCATATTTTTGGGGTTCAAGTCGTCCCATTGCGAGGTCTTTATGGCGTTTTCAACAACCCTGTGGATAGCAATTGCTCTTGGGTCATAGAAGAGATGTGGTTCCGAGCTTGGTACATCTGCTTTTATGTTAATGATCTCGAGAAATTTTCTTTTGGGGAGACACTTGTCCAAAGCCAAGAAGCGAGTGTTCTTCTGATTACGGCCTTTAATGAGTAACTTCTCAACGGCCTCAACAAATGGCTTTGAAGGGTCTTCAGAATCCAGTGGCTTGGCGTCCGACAGACCATTCATGTCCAGGATTCTCTCACTACTATCTTGAGAGTTCTCATCCATATCCAAGAGTATTTCACTTTTGTCCTGACGCCCCTCATCCATAACCAAAATTTCGCTTTTGTCCTGAAATTCCTCATTATCTAAGGGTATTTCGCTTTTGTCCTGAGATTCCTCACTCATATCCAAGGGTATTTCGCTTTTGTCCTGAGATTCCTCATTATCTAAGGGTTGTTCATCATTCGACAAGCTGTGAGGGTCCGTCTCTTCGTCCAAATCAAGCAGTATTTCATTATCCGAATCGTTTGGCTGGAGCATTTTCGTGGCGTCTTCCTTAGCCAGAGGCTCCGAGTCCAGAAGCTTTCTTTTCAAACGATGTTTATATTCCGCCGTGAATCTTGTGTGAAGATGCAGCGAAAACCAGTGTCGAGGACGAATGTGCTTCAAAACCTCCATGGCCAAAGGCGAGCCCAAACGACCCGACTTCATGTCATTTTTCAAATGCTTCTTATGCTTCAAGAGAGACTGCAGGTTCCCCCTTTCCCAGATCCATTGGGGCCAATCGTGTGAAAGAACAATATCAGAATGGCCTGTCAAAAGCTGCTTCACAAAATTCTTTGGCTTGACGTGGTAAATTGAGCGGATAGCCGAGCGGTCGTATGGAAGTGTGTACTTGTGCTTGTTTATGAAAGAAGCATAGTTGAATATCCCACTGGTGCCTGAAATTCGGAGTCCCTTATACCATATAGTGCCATATTCGCCAAGGTAATATATGGAGGGAGCCACCCAGCCACCAAACTGGAGTTCACGGAGATACAGCGATGCTTCATGGTTTCCACCAATGAAAACTGTCAACACGGGGGCTTTTTTTTTGCCAGAATAGTACTCGTGGAAGTCCATCATGTGACGATACTTCTCAGGTGCACTGAACGACTTCAAGTCTGCTGTGTTCCGGAAAGACTGGAAATCTCCACATATCAAGAGAAGCTCCACGTTTTTTGGAATCGATCTGTAGATCAGATCGAGGGCGCCGTGGCAACATCCTTCAACAGCGATGCGGACACTCATTGGGGTTGAGTAAGGCAGCGATGCCGCTAAATCATGTGGCCATATACAGGATGGAGTCTAATTGCAAGTCAATCCGGGCTAAGAAGCACAATACGGAGCGATTCGTCGATGGCAAATTCGTTGGAAGGCATTTTTGGAAGGCACTTTTTGGAAGGCACTTTTTGGAAGGCACTTTTTGGGAGGCACTTTTTGGGAGGCACTTTTTGGAAGGCACTTTTTGGAAGGCACTTTTTGGAAGGCACTTTTTGGAAGGGCTTGACTGGAGACACTGTCTCGATTTGAGTGGTGAAAGAATCAAGAATATCACTTGATGTTCAACACATGGAATTCTTCTTTTGGAATCACGAGCAGATCACCAAAGCATCGTGTCTACAAACCAGCACTTACTTATGGGTGAGAAACAGGAGGGTCTCTGGCTCTATAGTTGCCGCCATCAATTAAAGATGACGCAACCTTTATGAGCCTTCAACACGGGAAAAAACGTTTCCGAGAGCAGATCTACATTCCAGGTTAGTTCGGGCCATTACTTCCAGAAAAGGTCATTTATTCGAGCAGCTTTGACATTGGGATGCCACTTGATGGTGCTACCTGGCGCTTCGATTGAGTATCCTTGCAACTCCATGATCAAAACTTGAACACGTTGTCCTTGGTGTAACCCAAGTCAGCCAAGGCTCCGGTGACTTCTCCCTGGTCTGTTGGAGAGGTCTTAGGACCGGAAATTGCCTTGTACAAAGGTGGAGGTCCACACACGAAGACCTTGGAGTCTGCAGATGGACCAGGCAAGTTCTCCTTTAAGAAGTCTTTGTCGATGTGTCCAGTGTGTCCCTTCCAGCCCTCTGGGGCCTTGTCCAAGAAATAGTGAATGTTCACTTGGTCCTTGTGCTCGAGGGCGATTTTGTCGAGATCCTTCTTCAACAAGATGTCGTCTTCACTCACAGATCCATAAAACAAGTCGACCTTGGTCTTGTCCGCAGGATTCTTGGTGACCTCATGAAGCAATTGGTACAAAGGAGTGATACCCGAGCCTCCGCCAATCAAGGTGATTCTCTTGAATTGGTTAGGCTCCCACTTCCACTTGACAATTGGGCCCTTGAACGAAACGGTGTCGTTGGGCTTCAAGTTCCAAGCGTGTTGGGAAAACTTTCCCTCGGGGTATGTTTTGATGATAAACTCAAGAGTGCCTTTTTGATCAACGTCCGAAATGGGCGTGTATGGTCTGATGACGTTGTTTCCCTTCTCGGTAACGTACTTGGCCATAAGACACGAAGCGGTGACCAATCCGGAGACGTCATCAGCGCTGTTCAATTCGAACACATAATGCTTGGTGTTAGCGGAAACGTTCCACGAGTCCTTCAACTTCAAATCTATCCATTCGCTTCCATCCTTGAAGGTCTTGGGATTTTCGTTGAGGATCTTTGGGCCAGAGAAGTACGTGGCCAATCCGAGGGCTCCGGCGGCGCCCATGGCAGGAATGAGATATTTGGACGAGATTCTAGCAACAGACATTGAATTGAAGGTTGATGTGAGTTTGTGGTGGAATAAGCTGTGGGGTCTAAGGCGTCGGTGATATTCGGGAGAGCAACGGTGGCCGAGGTGTTGCCTGCAGGAGCGCGCTATAAGTTTTGCGCAACCTGAGTGCCACGGTCACGTGTGCCTCACGTGTTGATAACCCCAGAGCAACCGACCGCACTACGATTCGACACCATGTTGTCAGGAAAAACGCAAAAGGACTTGCTTCGTCTTGCCCGGCAGATTGTCCAGCCATTGAACCCAACTTTCCACAAAGGCCAGGCCGGAAAAGTGTGTGTGTTTGGCGGATGTGAGGACTATACGGGAGCGCCATTCTTTGCGTCACACTCCGCTGCTTTAGTGGGCGCTGATTTGAGCCATGTTGTGTGTGAAAAGCTCGCCGGGCCGATCATCAAGGGATATTCGCCGGACCTTATGATTCACCCTTACTTATACGAGCTGCTGAACCCCGAAGTCAATCGGTTTTTGCCGGAGAACAAGTGGACAGAGCTTCGCTCGAAGCCGCTCGTCGAGGCGTTGAAAAACCAAGATATCGATCGGGTGATTGAAACGCACATAATGCCCAAAATTATGGGGCTCATTGACCGGATGGATGCATTTATCTTGGGCCCGGGCTTCGGCCGAGACCCCCTCATGTTGAAAACGCTCACGAGAATCTTGCAGGAGATCAAAGTGGCTAATAAGCCGGTGATCCTTGATGCGGACTCGCTCTTTTTGGTGTCTCTCGAACCGGAAGTCATCCGGGGTTTTCCAAAAGCAGTCATCACGCCGAACGTTGTGGAGTTCGGGCGCATCTGTTCTGCTTTGGCCATCGACAACGAGGACTCGGTGGAAACGGCCCAGAAGGTCTCCGAGGGTCTCGGCGGCGTTCTAGTGGTTAAAAAGGGCCAGAACGAGGTGATTGTGAAGAACGGAGAGTACTTGGTCAATGAGATGCACGGGTCTTTGCGCCGGGTCGGAGGCCAAGGCGATACGTTAACAGGGGCCATGGCCACGTTTCTTATTTGGGCCGAGCACTACGAAAAGGAGCTTTGGAAGACAGAGGACAAGATAGATAGTGCTGTGCTTCCATTGCTTGCGTGCTACACAGCATGTGCGGTTGTGCGGTCTGCCAGCAAAATGGCTTTCGACCGATACAAGAGAGCCATGCAGACATCGAATGTGCACGAGTTTTTGGGCCCAGCATTTGACGAGCTATTTGGGCACGATGAGTGACGGAGGGACTGCGCTTCAGGTGAAGTTTGCATGAGAAAGTCTTGCACGATTCACAACTGAGAAAAGTCGACGATTCACAACTGAGAAAAGTGCACGATTCACAACTGAGAAAAGTCGACGATTCACAACTGAGAAAAGTCGACGATTCACAACTGAGAAAAGTCGACGATTCACAACTGAGAAAAGTCGACGATTCACAACTGAGAAAAGTCGTGCTTGTGAAAAGCGCATGAGAAAGTCTTGTTGGGCTCCTAAGTCCTTGGACTATCAAGAACTAAAAGTTCCAGCAAAGTTTGAGAACTTCAAGAAGTTGTCAAGATCTCTGCAGTGGGCCTGCACATAGTGCCGCCCTCGGTTGTGCGACTACTCCACATGAACGCCCCACCAACCAACATTTCAAACCTCTCACTCAAGCAACCTCTCACTTGCGCCCGGAACTACTCTCTGCACTCTATCTGACCAGAAAGAATGGATGCCAGTTGTGGGCCTTCAAACGCCGTGAGTCAGCTTGCCAAGCACAGCCAGCGGGATCAGACGCTACAAAGAGAGCGGTTCTCTGTGGAAGCCCCTGCTGCGTTCCGAAGCCAGGGGGCAATAGACGGCCAGTTGAACCGGGATTTTCACCATTTCAACGATTCCGGAATCGGACAGTTCCAGGGACAGTTCCAGGGACAGCATCAATTACAAGAGCAGTTCCAAAACCATGATATACAGAACCCACTACAGAAGCTGTTACCGAAGCAAAGCAAAGAAAGCTGGGTGCAGGATTTCCGAGGAATGTCGCTTCAGCCAACCGCCCAGAAGTCGGACTGGCAGCAGCAGTTTATGCAGAAGTCGGACTGGCAGCAGCAGTTTATGCAGCAGTCGGACTGGCGGCAGCAGTTTATGCAGAAGCAAAAACACGGTCAGAACGAGCGTCTTGCCCATGCACGGCCCATGGGCTCAATGCACGGATTTCCGGGTGCAAATGTCCAGGCGTCAGAAAGTGGGCATCTTCAGCAGGCAGGCAGATCCGTCCACATTGACGAACGCAGCCTTGCGGCACAGTTCGACCAGATTGAGCATGAAATGTCCCAAACAGAGACAAATATAGCCCACGACAGCGCCATGGCGGAAACACTTGATCTGCAGGTACCAGAGGTGGACGTTGAAAACGGCCGCCCAGACAACGAGCAGTTTGCCGAGGCTGCACGGCAGGTGCACGATTCCATGAGCAAGGGCCCTGCATCCGAGGAAACGGCGGCCAAGTTCCAGCAGTCGAACTTCCTCAAGCTCATGACTCTGATCTCCGACCGGCAGGTGGAGTTGTCGCAAGACGGAGACAAGTTGGTGACGAGAACGGGCGAGGATATTCGTGATTACATGAGCGACCCATTGAAGCACGAGAAGGCCGAGCCGTACCACCAGCCGGTCCACGAGGGGACGTATTCTGGCGAGTTCCAGCCGGTCTACGAGGGGACGTATTCTGGCGAGTTCCAGCCGGTCTACGAGGGGACGTATTCTGCCCATTCCGTGCCCAATTCCCATTCCGTGCCCGAGTCCGAGGCCGTGCGCAGCCACTTGCCCGATCCATTGGCGCACATCAAGGAAGGACAGCTCTCCGGCGACTTGTCGTCGTTGCAGGCAGCACAGGTGATCAGCGGAGGGCAGGTGCAGGCGGACCAATGGATGGAGGACGAGCTGTGGGTGGAGGACGAGCAATGGATGGAGGACGAGCTGTGGACTACGCGGCCGTCCAGAAAAGGCAAGTCGATTCTTACGCCGGCCGACCAGGAGTTGTTCGACGACTACAGGAATGACGACGACTTCTGACACCACGGGGCCGCTGAGATATGTATGCAATACATATCACACATGACGGTACCCAGGACCTGCATGCGGCCTGCACTATGACGAGCAGAGCACCGGCCGGGGATAGCAACTCCGGCCCGCAATAGAGGGGAACGCGCGAAAAAAGAAAACCGGGTCCATTTGTTGGACTCGCTAGCGGAGAAGCGCGAAAGTCCGACATCGCCCCGGGCCATATGCAGGCCGATGACGAAACCGTACCGACGGCAAGGCCACCACAGCGGAAAGGTGGTTGCAGCAAAAGAGCGGGTTTCGGCCCCTTGCCGTTGACCTGGGAGGCCCATGGCGGCGCCGCCGGCTCCAATTCCGCCGCCCAACGCCCGCCCGCTCATACGTTCGCCCGCTCGCCCGCCCCGTGTCGGCCCCGACCCTCTGGCCCAGGCTGGGCAACCGCAAGGGGCGCAGTGTGCAGTGCGCGGTGAAAATTCTGCGAAAAAAAAAAACCAAAAGGATCTTTGCGCGCCAAAAAAAATACAAGCAAAACTCCGACCCCTCGCCAGCGCCATCAAACCCGGCAACACCGGCCACCCGGCGCCACATGCAGGAGCAGCTCCTCGCCCCCAGTTCGGCGTCCCCCGCACGCGCCCGCGCCGCTCGCCCCACCCGCTCGCCGCCGCGCCCATTCGTCAAAAGAGCCGGGCCTGCACACAGACCCGCGCGCGCCTGCACACGCGCCCATTTCCCGGCCCCTCCTGTAGCCCCAACCACCCCGACTATAAAAGGACGGCTTTCCCAGGCTCCGCTCCCGCCCCGCAGAAAGTCGCACACCATGTCTTTGCCTTACACCATCGAAAAACCATTCAAAATCGCCATCATCGGGTCCGGAAACTGGGGAACCGCCGTGGCCAAGCTCGTCGCCGAGAACACCGCCGAGAAGTCCGACATCTTCCACAAGCAGGTCAACATGTGGGTGTTTGAGGAGGAGGTGAACGGCAAGAAGTTGACCGAGATCATCAACTCCGAGCACGAGAACGTCAAGTACCTTCCCGACGTGAAGTTGCCCGAGAACTTGGTGGCCAACCCCGACATTGTGGCCACCGTGGAGGGTGCAGACCTCCTCATCTTCAACATCCCGCACCAGTTCTTGCCCAGAATCTGCCAGCAATTGGTTGGCAAGGTTTCCCCCAACGCCAGAGCCATCTCGTGTCTCAAGGGTTTGGAGGTGGACGCCAGCGGCTGCAAGTTGTTGTCGCAGTCCATCACTGACACCTTGGGCATCTACTGCGGAGTGTTGTCCGGAGCCAACATTGCCAACGAAGTCGCCAGAAACAGATGGTCCGAGACCTCCATTGCCTACAACAAGCCCAACGACTTCCGTGGCGAGGGCAAGGACATCGACGAGTACATCTTGAAGGAGGCCTTCCACAGAACGTATTTCCACGTCAGAGTCATCAAGGATGTCATTGGTGCCTCCATTGCTGGTGCGTTGAAGAACGTGGTTGCCATCGGTGCTGGTTTCGTTGAGGGTGCCGGATGGGGAGACAATGCCAAGTCCGCCATCATGAGAATCGGTCTCAGAGAGACCATCCACTTTGCCTCTTACTGGGAGAAGTTTGGAATCAGCGGCTTGTCTGCTCCTGAGTCCACCACCTTCACCGAGGAGTCTGCAGGTGTTGCTGACTTGATCACCACCTGTTCCGGAGGAAGAAACGTCAAGGTTGCCCGCTACATGGTTGAGCACAAGGTTGACGCCTGGGAGGCCGAGAAGGTTTTGTTGAACGGCCAATCCTCGCAAGGTATCATCACCTCCAAGGAGGTGCACGAGTTGTTGGAGAACTTCAAGTTGCAGGCTGAGTTTCCATTGTTTGAGGCTGTCTACAATGTCATCTACGAGAACGCCGACGTCAACGACTGGCCTCAGCTCTTGGCTGAAACCGAGTAAGCCATATGATTTCACACCTGGCGCCAGAGCAGGAAAAGGCCACAGCCTCTCTACGCCGGGACCCGCATATTATAGACTAATAGAAATCGCCAAGTATGACCTGTAACTTGATTAACAGCTTTACATTAATGGTGTCCATCCCTTTTAATTGTGAGCCAGTAGTTGCCGTCACAAAATGTATTACCCTCGTACTTGAAAGTTGCAATTTATAAAAAGCATGATTCAACCAGAAAATATTCTTTCGGTTGCGGCCATACCAAGTGGAAAATACTGTTTCCCGTCCGATCAACGTTAGTCAAGCCACTTAGGGCCACAGTGAGTAATGCAGTGGGAGACCATGTGTGAAATTGTGGTGCTGCAATCTTTTTGCCGCCACTCCAGTTTATTTTATCACCAGCCCGTACTACCCTCTCTGCACCATTTCTCGAGCATCTGTCAGTAGTACTGCCAGTTTGGGTGAGGCGCGGGCCGGAAGGGCGAGTTCCGGGGTCTGTGTGCAGTTCCGACCTATTGACTCAGGTCGTTTGATCCTCCTCCACAAAAAAAAAATCGAATTTTTGAAGCGGGGCGCATCTCAGGGTCTACTTTCAGATGCCGAACATTGCGGTGAATAAGCCATCCTGGACGTGTGTGGACCGATATGCCCTTGTTGTGTACGTGACTTGTGAGTTCCGGGGTCCCCGCACGTGACGCAGAACATGGTCCAGAAAGCACTCCCAAAGACGAGTGGAACGCCGGTCCCAAGATTCCAAATATCATTACAGTCTCGCGCCTTAACCAGCATTTGCTAGAACGGGATATATTCCTTCGGGTCTTAAAAGTAGTTGTTGATATTCGATACTC
>NKYY01000045.1:0-24377 GCA_002370515.1 Metschnikowia proteae | reverse complement strand
GAAAAGCTGAAAAGCTGAAAAGCTGATGAAGAGCTTAGTAACCAGATGAAAAGCTGAAAAGCTGAAAAGCTGAAAAGCTGAAAAGCTGAAAAGCTGATGAAAAGCTTATGCACTTGGGACGGGTGGCATCACATTTAAGCTTGCGAGCGGCATGTCCAGCACCCATCATATTCCGTGACCTAGGCGGCATGGGAAGAGAAGCAGAAACTCCTAGTGGCGATGGCCTTAAACAACTCTACTTTTGCCAACACTCTTCACAGCACAAGGCGTACCCCGTCCATGTCATTTTCGCGTGTGTGGGGTGTATGTGTGGGGTGTATGTGTGGGGTGTATGTGTGGAGTGTGATGTGATGGTGTACGGATGTGATGTGATGGTGTACGGATGTGGGATGTATGTGTGGGGTGTACGGATGTGGGGTGTACGGATGTGGAATGTACTGATGTGATGTACGGGTGTGGGGCCCAGTCGGCGCCGCAAGACAATGACCTGCATGCAAGAGCCACACAATACACCAGGACGCCCGACCAGGGGGCCATATGCAGGAGCGGCGAGAGAAAGCAGGGTCAAGGGCGGCGTGTGCAGGAGCACACCCAGCGCCACGCCCCCCGAACCCGCAGCGAAAGCAGCAGCCGCCAGTGGCAAGCAACAAGCCGAGCAGAAAGGCGCGGCTATATGCAGTCTGTTCTGCTGGGCGCACCAGACCATAAAAGAATCTCAAAAATCTCCAGGCCCCCAGATCAGCGGAAAAAAAGCAAACAGTCTTTTCCGACCACCGACCCGCAAAATGAACTCCATGGGTGGCAGTTGGCACTCGGCCTACAGCGTCACCGACCGCCAGAAAGTCATCCAGATCCTCACGCAGACGCTCAAGGAGATCCAGAACTCCGGCTACGACGAGGCAAAAGCCGCCACCATGTCGCAGGAGTTCGAAAAGTACACGTTTGTGAAGTCCGCCTCCCGGGAGGAGTATTTGCGGCAGATCAAGCAGAAGGTGACGCAGCTCCGGGCGGGGCTTCGGCAGTACCTGTCCAATCAGGGGCAGATGTCCAATCAGGGGCAGATGTCCAATCAGGGGCAGATGTCCAATCAGGGGCAGATGTCCAATCAGGGGCAGATGAACCCGTCCAACCAGACGCAGATGAACCCGTCCAACCAGACGCAGATGAACCCGTCCAATCAGACACAGATGAACCACGGCGCCGTGAACACGGTGAATTCCGTGAATTCCGTGAATTCGGGCGTCAACCCGAACCAGACCCAGATGAACGGGATGGGAATGGGCCAGAACGGCCAGATGGGTTCCTACAACATGGACTTCTACAACCGCCAGATGCAGCAGTCGCCGCCCGTGCGGAACATGGCCATGAACCAGGGGAATGTGCAGAATAACGTGGGGGGCCAGAATAACGTGGGGGGCCAGAATAACGTGGGAGGCCAGGCGAATTTGGGTGCCCAGAATAACGCGGTTCAGAACAACGGCGCCCAAAACAACGGGCCCCAGAACAACGGCGCCCAGAACAACGTGGCGGCGCCCATCAATGTGCAGCAGCTCCAGCCGTCCCAGCAGCAGATCCAGCAAATCAGCGCGATGATCAGGACCGTGCCCATTCCGCCGGCGTTGCTTGGCAAAATCCCCAACTTGCCCCCGAACATCAACACCTGGACGCAGATCTACGACTGTTTCCAGAAAAAAATCATCCCTGCCTCCGCCATGCCCATCATCAAGGAGATCCACAATGCCCACTTCCAGTTGGCGTTGAGGCAGAACCAGCAGGACAAGATGGCGCATTTCCGCCGCATGGGCCAGGCCGACCAGCCCAATTACATGGCCAACGGCCAGACCATGGCCAACGGCCCGACTATGGGCCAGAACCTGACCATGGGCCAGAGCCTGACCATGGGCCAGAACCTGACCATGGGCCAGAGCCTGAACATGGGCCAGAACCTGAATATGGGCCAAAACCTGAACATGGGCCAGAACCTGACCATGGCGCCCAACGCCCCGAACATGATGGCCCAAAACAAGAAAATGTCCATGGACAACATGCCCAACATGGGCCACCTCAACAATACAAACATGCAGGCGAACCACATGCAAATGAATCTGGCGTTCCGCAACAAGCCGCAACCGGGGCCCCAGAACTCGGGCCCGGTCCTGAACGCTATGCCACAGCAACCGCCGCAGAACGCTACCGCCTCGGCGGCCAAGGCTGCCAACATTCACATCACGTCTCAGGACCTTGTCAAGTACTCGGGTGATGCAATGGCGCTTTTGAGCCGGCTCCAGCAAAACGGCTCCGTTTCGGCTAACTTGGACCAGACGCTGAAGCTGAACTTTGTCAGAAAGTACATCTACCACCAGAAGCTCAATGCGTTCAAGGCGCTGCAAAAAGCACAGCCTACAAACGCCATGATGCACGGTCAATCACAGAACCTGCAAACCTCCAACATGATGGGAAACTTCGGCATGAACCAGCAGAACCAGCCGCAGAACCAGGGCATGCACCAAAACCAGGGCATGCAGCAGACGCAAGGCCCGAACCAAGGCCAAATGCTCTCGGGCCAGGGCCAGAGCCAAGGCCAGATTCCGTTCAATTTGCAAAGGAACATGAACTTGATCAACCAAAACGCTCAGCCGCAGAACTTGAACCAGAACTTCAACCCCGGCATGAACATGCAAAGGAACTCCGTACAAGGGAACATCAATGGTCTCCCCGGCAAAGAAGCCAACACCGTCAATCCCGCACAGCGGAGCGGCTCTGTTCTCCCCACGCTCACCGACGAGCTCAAAGCCAAGTTACGGCTGTTGTTTGAGGAGGTGTCCAGGAGCGCTGTGCAGTTGAAAGACGTGACCACGCTATTATCGGAAAAAGATAAGGCGCAGGTTCTGGAGCTCATGGTGAGAATCACCCAGCAATACGCCAACGTTGACAGCATTTTGAGCTACTTTTTTGTGCTTACCAAAAACGTCGAGGGCACCAGGAGATTGATTCAGATGAAAAACATGACAAAAAGCATCATCGACAACCTCCAGCGTGGAGTGTACCTCGCGGGCCCAGAATTGCTCGAGAAGATGAGGGTTCAGTATCAGAAACACTTCGATTACGTGAAAGAGCAGATCAACATGAGAAGGGCCCAGCAGGCCCGCATGCAAAATGCGGGCCAAATGCCAGGCCAAATGGGCCAGCATCCGGATCAGTCAGTGAACCACATGCAGCTTCCCAATGCAGCAAACCCAAACGGCCTCAGCAACGGCCCCAACGGCATCAATGCCAATGCAAATGGTGCGGTGAACGGCGCAAACCCACAGGGCCAATTCCTAGGCAACAACGTCCATTCGATGAACTTGAAAAATATGCAAGTGGGCCTGAGCCCCATCATTCCAACCACATCCCCACCCAAAAGTGGCAAAGCAGCGCCCAGAAAAGCCACGACCGCAAGGAAAAAGCAGAAGCCGCTGATTTCGGCGATTCCCACTCCAGCAGCGAGTGCGCCTACTCCGGCTACGTTGGCCAACGCCATCAAAACGCCAAACTCGGTCCCAACGCCCCAAATCCCCACCATCACGAGCAACAAGGGAACCCCCAATGAGGGGTACCCACAGGCCAACAAGGCGACAGAGAACATGGCGCCTATGAGCAGCGATGTTTTCGAATCGAGCGAAAGCGACTCCAAATTGATGAAGCGCAGGGAGCTCTCGAAGCTGCACCCACAGAAGTTCTGTCTCTCAGCATTATCGAACTTGTTGGAGCTTCCCGAGGAAGATGGAAAGAAAATCACCCAGGCGCCGAGTCTTTTGGAGTCCAAGGTTCAATCGCCTAAGAAAAGAAGCTCGACAACAGCCAAAGGCGTCAGCTCCCCGCTTTCGGAAAATCCGGGGTGGACGAGCAGCATCAAGCCGCACGCAATCGTTTCTGCATTCATGCTGGTGGATTACGTGGAGGAACTCAGCCGGACTGATATCCTCGACGAATGCGCTGATATGGTAGAGATTAAGTTTCAAGAAAGAGAGACATTGAAGCGGAAACGCGAGGACGACGAGGACCTCGACTTACTATTTGGAGAGGGCAAGAGCGACGACTTTACGCGGTGCATGAACGAGCCGTTGGAGTTGGACAGCTGGAACTCGTGGATCAAGAAGTTGCGTGCATAGACGGAAGTCTAGTTGGAGAGGCGGACCCGGTGCGGTATAAGCAGTCCGGTGCGGT
Source organism: Metschnikowia proteae (assembly GCA_002370515.1). Lineage (NCBI taxonomy): Eukaryota > Fungi > Ascomycota > Pichiomycetes > Serinales > Metschnikowiaceae > Metschnikowia > Metschnikowia proteae. The sequence continues at coordinate 20,168 of NKYY01000045.1, read as the reverse complement.
ATAAGCAGTCCGTTTTGCTATATGCAGTCCTTTGCTAATGGTGACAAGCGCGGCGCAAGAGTCGTCCACCAAGCACAGATGAGTGAAGCAATATCCGTGGCGTTCGTGTGCCTTGGCAACATGTACGTACCGCCGAAGCAAGCGCAAAGGCCGAGAAACTAACACGCAGATGCCGGTCGCCCATGGCGGAGGCCGTTTTCAGGCAGAAAGTGAAGGACTTGGGCTACGGCGAGCGGTTCAAAGAGATCGACTCGTTCGGCACGTCGGGCTGGCACATCGGAGAAAGCCCCGACAGCCGGTCCGCCAGCACGTGCCGCAAGCACGGAGTGCCGGTGAGCCACGCAGCGCAGCAGATCAGCAGCAAGGACTTTGAGCGGTTCGACTATGTGATTGGCATGGACGAGTCCAACAAGAGCGACTTGGTCCACATGCGGCCGCGCGGCAGCAAGACGGTTGTGAAGATGTTTGGCGAATGGCGAAGCGACAAGCAGTACGGGGAGGTGGTGCAGGACCCGTACTACGGGGGGCGCGACGGGTTCGAGACCAACTTCCAGCAGATCAGCCACTTTTGCGAGGAGTTTTTGAGGCAGGAGTTGGGCAGCAAATAGGTTAAGAGAGTAAATAGTTCCGAGACCGAGACACCTAAACACCCAAGACATGGTCAGCAATTGTTAGGCCGACGCGGGTCGTGCGCGCACCAGAAATGTACAGCGGTCAGGTAAAAGCGGGAGCGGCCACACTCCCCACCACAACACAGCCGGGTAATGAGTTCCCGCAAACTACAACAGGAGTTCGACAAGCTCCAGAAAAAAGTGGCCGAGGGCCTCCAGCAATTCGACGAAATCCACGACAAAATCGCCGCCACAGACAACCCCAGCCTCAAGGACAAGTTGGAAGGCGACCTCAGAAAGGAAATCAAAAAGTTGCAGCGGTCGCGTGACCAGGTCAAGCAGTGGTCCGGCGACCAGAGCAACAAACTCGACAAGCAGCTTCTACAGGAGAACCGGAGCCGCATCGAGAACGCCATGGAGCGGTTCAAGGAGGTGGAGAAGATCTCCAAGTTGAAGCAGTTTTCCAACGAGGGCTTGGAGTTGCAGACCAAGTTGGGCGCCCGTGGCGTGGACGAGGCCCGCAAGAACGACGCCGTACGGTACATCACCGAGGCGTTGGAGGAGTTGAGCCACCAAACGGAGCTTCTCTCGGGCGAGATCTCGCAGTACCTGCACAAGAAGAAGAGTGTGGCGATGCAGGCGGTGATGGACGACTTGGCCATGAAGGTGGAGCGGAACAACGGCCACGTGGGCAAGTTGGAGTTGATTCTCCGCAACCTCGACAACGACCGCTTGGCGCCGGAGCGCATTGACGAGATCAAGGATGATTTGGAGTACTATCTTGAGAATAACCAGCTGCCTGACTTTGTTGAGTATGACGATTTCTACGATCTTTTGGATTTGGACGAGTCGTTGGAGGTGCTGGCGTTGGATGAGCCTGGGGCGGGGGCGGAGGAGCGGGAGGAGCGGGCGGAGAGGACGGAGAGGGAAAGGGAAAAGACGCAGTCCGAAAAGTCCGAAAGGACCCAGTCCGAAAAGACGCAGTCCGAAAAGTCCGAAAAGACGCAGTCCGAAAAGTCCGAAAGGTCCCAGTCCGAAAAGACCCAGTCCGAAAAGTCCGAAAAGTCCCTGTCCGAAAAGACGCAGTCCGAAAAGTCCGAAAAGTCCCTGTCGTCCCCGTCCGAAAAGTCCGAAAGGGCGGAAAGGTCCAAGGCCCCGCCGCTAAACTCCTGGGTCCAGCCTTCACGCGGCCACTCGGCACCCTCCTCCGCCTCGCCGGCCGCCGCCGCCCCCTTCACAGCCCCTGCTTCCGCCAGAGCACCCCCTCCTGGGCTAAATCCGCACTCCAAGCCGGGAACCCCGGCGCCAAGAACCGTGGCCGAGGACTTGAAAAAGAAGGCCATTGTGCAGGCCGCCTCCAGCGACGCCGAAAAGATCCATGCCCACAATGGCCCGCTTCCAAGCAACGGCGCTCTGGCCGGCCTGGCGCAGCCGTCGTCGCCGTCGGTGAAGCTCCTCGCCAAGAACCAGTCCAGCTCCAGCCTCCGCAACCAGAACCTGATTTCGCCCGAGTATGCCTCGGAGAGAAGGGCGCCCGTCAGCGGCGCCGCAGCTCTTGCCCACAGCAGATTGAGCAACCCGCTTCCGTTTTCCGACATTTCTCTGCAGCTCGAGGCGTCTCTTCTCAACTGCCCGGACTCGTTTGACCTGGAAAAACCCCGCCAATACAACCCGACAAACGTGCATCCTTCTTCTGTGGATTACCCGCAGGAGCCAATGTACGAGTTGAACTCGCTGGCCATAATGAGGAAGTTCGACACCGACACGTTGTTCTTCTGCTTCTACTACAACGAGGGAGTGGACAACTTGGCCAAGTACAATGCCGCCAAGGAGCTCAGCCGTCGAGGCTGGGTCTTGAACGTGGAGACCAAGCAGTGGTTCAGCAAAGAGGAGAAGGTGAAGAGGCACTCGGTGTTCAATCTCGATAACACGCCAGGCGAGGCGGAGAAGGGAAGCTACAAGTACTTTGACTACGAGAGTAGTTGGTTGGTGCGGCGGAAAGACAACTTTGAGTTTAAGCCGGAGTTGAAGCGGACGTTTTGAGCCGTTGGGGAGGAGACATTTGTGCCGGGCATACTGACATTTGTGAACATTTCTGAACATTGACGGGCATACTGACAATTGTGAACAGTTGTGAAAGACATTTGTGGACGACATTTGTGAACAGTTGTGAAAGACATTTGTGACCGACATTTGTGAACAGTTGTGGAAGACATTTGTGACCGACATTTGTGAACATTTGCGACCGACATTTGTGAACATTTGTGAACGACATTTGTGAACATTTGCGACCGACATCTGTGAACATCTGTGAACATTTGTGAATTATCATCATTTGTCAACATTTGTCAACATTTGTGAATTGCCAACATTTGTCAACATTTGTGAATTGTCAACATTTGTCAACATTTGTCAACGGTGACATTGTCTGCAATTCTGGATACAGAGACATTTTATGTTAATGATAAACGATCTCATGGCTCAATGTAGCAGCGCGGATGGAAGAAGGAGCGCGGCCGCGTACCTGCATATGACGCGTTTCAGAAATGCAGCAGTGCGCGAAGATGCACGGATGCATTCTCAGACAATGCGCCGGCGCGCGTTCCAGGAGCTGCACAGCCGCAGCGCCATGCACAGCCCGTCCACCAATACCGAACGCCTGGCCCCGTACTGAGTATGAACAAGGGCGTCCTGCACCCAGCACAGGTACGCGTTCTTCTGTCGGGACTGCACCGGGGGCGCATCACGTGCGGCACCCTGCACCCTGCACACCCAGCCTCCATACCGCGCTTTTTCTCTTACACCACTTCATCTTCTCTCCGGCTCCTCAAGAAACTCCTTTGCTGCCAGGTAACCTTGTCATCGGTTAAGCCAACAGCAAACGCCCAAGACGGACCCCACTCCAACACAACTTAACGGAAGGCACCAGTCCAAAAACGCGTCTCAGTCTCGCATTGACGTCTCCAGTCCTAGACTCATCCCTGATCGGTAATATTTCATCCCTGATCCGTCCATAATCCCACGGAAACTCATCCGTGATCCGTCCAATTCCCACGGATTATCGGCCCTAATCTGCCACAGCAAGCGGCCCCCACAACCAGCCCGGCAAAGCACCCCTTAGAAATGAACTTTGAAACAAGGGTCCTACGACCCCGCGCGGATGCCACGTCATCAACAGCGTTCGCCACCGGCTCCGACGGATGTGTGATCTGCTCCAGCTCCATGCGGTCGTGTCCAAAGTGCCCGTCAGGAGAGGAGTGCATTCTTCAAACTAGAACGTGTTCGTCGTGCCCCGAATACGTGTGCGTGGCCAGCAGCTCGAGCCCGTCGTCCAGCACGCCAGTGGGCGGGATTGCGGGCGGAGTGGTGGGCGGAGTGGCTGTCATTTTTCTCGTGCTCGGTTTGTACTATTTCCTTGTGTACCGGAAAAAGAAGGCGCTTATCAACGAAATCGACTTGGATAGCGAGAGTTATTTTGGCAGCCAAGGCGCGGGTCACCATGCGGGGTTCGACGAAGAAGCGGGGTCGGGCGAAAAGTTGGAGCGGCCGCGGGCGCTGCGCCAGCACCTGTCGCAGTCGGTGGGCAAGCAGGCGCCGATCTCGTCGTATGACTCGTTTATGCGGCCGCCGGGGTATCATAAACGAGGCAACCAGCGGAGCCAGTTGGCGGCCGCCGGAGGCGCCGGTGGCGGGAATAAGCCCGGTGTGGGCGCTGGCGACGGTGCAGAGCTGGTGGTTTCGAGCGGCAAGACCAGGCGCTATTCGATGGAGACCACGGCGTCCACCACCAATGCGCTGAACATTCTTCCCATTGCGTACATTCCGGGCGTGACCATCCGGGCCACCCGGAACAACACCGGGTCCATTTACCTGAGCCACGACTCGGTGTTCTCCGATTTGACCGGCATTGACAATGCGCTGATCGTGCACCAGCAAGGAGCAGGGCTGCAGTTGCGGAGCACCATGACGGCCATCAAGGCGCAGCCGCGGTTGGTGAATGTGGGGAAGATCGAAGAGGACGATGAGGAGGAAGACGACGTCTTGCATTCACATGACACGTCCACGGATTCGGCGTGGAACCTCTCGGACACGCTCAGCAAGTCGGATGCACGGGTCTCGGAGCAATCGGTGGACGACACCAATGCCTTTGCCGACTCGGACTCGGACGTGGACTCGGATATCGGAGAGATTCACCGTGCCACGTCTACGCGAAGGGAGCGGGAATTGCACGCCGAGTCTGACAGTGTGGTGCACGATGAGTCTGACAGTGTGGTGCACGATGATGAGTCGGTGGGGTCGTTCACTCTCGACATCGGAAGATGAGCGTGCTGATGATAGACTCGGATACAGTGATAGCATGGCCTGGTTGAGGGTCCAACCATGTGCGATGTTGTTAGTCGTGGATCTTGTTTGTCGTGTGATGTTGTTAGTCGTGGATCTTGTTTGTCGTCTGATGTTGTTAGTCGTGGATCTTGTATTGTGATACGAGAAGTCACGTTCGTGGCCTTTATCCATTGAACTTGACAGGATTTCAGCTCACGTTTCGAGGAGCGCTTTCGAAAAAGTCTTTGTTTTCGTGGTATGCATAGATCATATTTATTTGATGTGAGTGTTGGGAGCTGAAGCTTGAAGATGGTGATATGATGGACCTTCCTAGTTGGGATACTTATTATGCCTGCAAGTTTAAGCTGCTTATATGCCTGCAAGTTTAAGCTGCTTATGTGCCTGCCAAGGTAACTACTATGTGCCTGCCAAGGTAACTACTATGTGCCTGCCAAGGTAACTACTATGTGCCTTCCCAATTCGGCATAAACTACTCAACAAGTGCGCGTCTCTAATTCATTAGTCTACCCGGAACTAAGACGCCGCACAAAAGACCAGTGTCCTGCATATGGCGTCACTTTGGCGAAGTACTCGATTACCCTCTCACTAGCCCCTGGACATGACCGTGGCGCCCGGAAAATTCTCGTTGGGCTTTGCCGTGGTGTACGGGTGTCGCCTTCTCGGGCCTGACTCGGTGTCGTCCACGTGACCCACGCTTGACTCCACGTTTCGCAACTTGAGATAGGCGGATGCGGCCACCGCGCTCGTTGCTGCAGCACAGCGCCAGTTATACATTGAGCACCGCACGACCCTCGGAGTTGATCGGAAAAGAAGCGACCGTTGCAAGGAAAGGGCGGCGCCAAGCAGAGGCTGTCCATGCAGGAGGCAAGTGTGTGGCAGCGGATCTCGCGAACCCCGGGGCCCGAATCCGCCGGTGGCGTCACGGAGGCTGTTCGGAAGAGGCCTATCCGGTGAGAGAGTGCATATAGAAGCATCCGGGTTGCCAATGTGCGGCCGCGAAACGCTCCGGCCCCTCGGAAGTGTCCGGAAGCCCTCGAAAGCAGGCCAGCGTGGCCCTCGGAAGTGGGCGCCGGATGCGCCAGTCCGACGTCAGCGTGCTTCTCGGACCCCCGGCAGCCCCCCGGCAAACCGCAATCCCCGTCGCCGCGTCACGTGCACACGCCGCACGCCCAGCCTCTTCCTCCCATCTTCTCCGGTGCTTGCAGGGCCGGAATTCGCACCCCCCGTTGCGCCCTCGAATTTCGTCCCTCGACTCTCATACAGCAATACCCCTACGCCCCTTGCCACCGGTTTTTTTCGCCCACTATATAAGCTCCGCATTCCCACTCCCTTACAACCACCCATATTTTTCCTCATGTCTGACATCGACCAAAAAGCAATCGCCACCATCCGTTTATTGGCAGTTGACGCTGTCTCTAAGGCCAACTCCGGTCACCCCGGTGCCCCTCTTGGCTTGGCCCCTGCCGCCCACGCCGTCTGGAAGGAGATGAAGTTCAACCCAAAGAACCCAGACTGGCTCAACAGAGACAGATTCGTCTTGTCCAACGGTCACGCTTGTGCTCTTTTGTACTCGATGTTGCACCTCTACGGTTTTGAGTTGTCCCTCGACGACTTGAAGCAGTTCAGACAGCTCAACTCCAAGACCCCAGGTCACCCGGAGAGACACGAGGTGCCCGGTGTGGAGCTCACCACCGGTCCTTTGGGCCAGGGTATCTCCAACGCCGTTGGTTTGGCCATTGCACAGAAGCAGTTTGCTGCCACCTACAGCAAGGACATCTCCGACTCGTGGATCTACGTGTTCTTGGGTGATGGCTGTCTCATGGAGGGTGTTTCCTCCGAGGCCTCCTCGTTGGCCGGCCACTTGAAGTTGAACAACATCATTGCCTTCTGGGACGACAACAGAATCTCCATTGATGGTGACACCAACGTTGCCTTCACTGAGGATGTCATGAAGCGTTACGAGGCCTACGGCTGGGACCTTATCACCATCGAGAAGGGTGACGACGACTTGGAGGGCATTGCTGCCGCCATCAAGAAGGCCAAGACCAACGACAACCCAACTTTGGTGCGTTTGAAGACCATCATTGGTTACGGTTCCTTGCAACAAGGTACCCACGGTGTCCACGGTGCTCCATTGAAGGCTGACGATGTCAAGCAATTGAAGGAGAAGTGGGGCTTCAACCCTGAGGAGTCTTTTGTCGTTCCTCAAGAAGTCTACGACTACTACGGTGAAATCGCCAAGCAGGGTGCTGCTGCCGAGGCCGAGTGGAACAAGAAGGTCGAGACCTACATCAAGAGCAACGGTGCTGACGGTGAGGCCTTGGCCAGAAGACTCAAGGGTGACTTGCCTGAGAACTGGACCCAACACTTGCCAACCTACACCAAGGACGACAAGCCTTTGGCCACCAGAAAGTTGTCCGAGATGGTCTTGACCAAGCTCGTGCCTCAAATCCCTGAGCTCATTGGTGGTTCCGCTGACTTGACCGGTTCCAACTTGACCAGAACCACCGACATGGTGGACTTCCAACACCCAAGCACTGGTTTGGGTGAGTACAGCGGCCGTTACATCAGATACGGTGTCAGAGAGCACGCCATGGGTGCCATCATGAACGGTATCGCCGCCTTCGGCGGTAACTTCAAGAACTTCGGTGGTACCTTCTTGAACTTCGTCTCCTACGCCGCAGGTGCCGTGAGATTGTCTGCCTTGTCCCACTTGCCAGTGATCTGGGTTGCCACCCACGACTCCATCGGTTTGGGTGAAGATGGTCCAACCCATCAACCTATCGAGACCTTGGCCCACTTCAGAGCTACCCCAAACATCTCCGTTTGGAGACCTGCTGACGGTAACGAGACTTCTGCTGCCTACAAGTCTGCTCTTGAGTCCACCGAAACCCCTCACATTCTCGCCTTGACCAGACAGAACTTGCCCCACTTGGAAGGCTCCTCCATCGAGGCCGCCTCCAAGGGTGGTTACTACGTCCACAAGGCTGCTGACAAGGCCGACATCATCATCGTGTCTTCTGGTTCCGAGGTCTCTATCTCCATCGACGCTGCCAAGAAGTTGGCCGCCGAGGGTATCAAGGCCAACGTTGTCTCCATGCCAGACTTCCACACCTTCGACAAGCAGCCTCAGAGCTACAGATTGTCTGTCTTGCCAGACGGCGTTCCAATCATGTCCGTTGAAGTGATGTCCACATTCGGCTGGTCCAAGTACTCCCACGAGCAATTCGGCTTGAACAGATTTGGTGCTTCCGGTAAGGCTGACGACCTTTACAAGTTCTTCGAGTTCACCACAGAAGGGGTTGCCGACAGAGCCGCCAAGACTGTCCAATTCTACAAGGGTAAGGTTGTTGGATCGCCATTGAACAGAGCTTTCTAAGCAGCGAGAAACGCTAATATACTCAAGATGTGATTGATTGTAGTCCTAGGTTTAGTCAGGCTTAGGTTTAGTCAGGCTTAGGTTTAGTCAGGCTTAGGTTTAGTCAGGCTTAGGTTTAGTCAGGCTTAGGTTTAGTCAGGCTTAGGTTTAGTCAGGCTTAGGTTTAGTCAGGCTTAGGTTTAGTCAGGCTTAGGTTTAGTCAGGCTTAGGTTTAGTCAGGCTTAGGTTTAGTCAGGCTTAGGTTTAGTCAGGCTTAGGTTTAGTCAGGCTTAGGTTTAGTCAGGCTTAGGTTTAGTCAGGCTTAGGTTTAGTCAGGCTTAGGTTTAGTCAGGCTTAGGTTTAGTCAGGCTTAGGTTTAGTCAGGCTTAGGTTTAGTCAGGCTTAGGTTTAGTCAGGCTTAGGTTTAGTCAGGCTTAGGTTTAGTCAGGCTTAGGTTTAGTCAGGCTTAGGTTTAGTCAGGCTTAGGTTTAGTCAGGCTTAGGTTTAGTCAGGCTTAGGTTTAGTCAGGCTTAGGTTTAGTCAGGCTTAGGTTTAGTCAGGCTTAGGTTTAGTCAGGCTTAGGTTTAGTCAGGCTTAGGTTTAGTCAGGCTTAGGTTTAGTCAGGCTTAGGTTTAGTCAGGCTTAGGTTTAGTCAGGCTTAGGTTTAGTCAGGCTTAGGTTTAGTCAGGCTTAGGTTTAGTCAGGCTTAGGTTTAGTCAGGCTTAGGTTTAGTCAGGCTTAGGTTTAGTTCAGGCCTTCTGCATGTTACAAAATGTAAGGACGCTGTCGTTTTCTGTAGTTCTGCTTGCAAAATTGGTTCATGATCTACGTACTTGTTTGTGAATCATATATTCATGTCAATTTTCAAAGGCAATTCCTGATCGCCGGAGCAGGCCAAGATATCGTTAGCAGTCTACTTTGAGGTGTCAACCACGTATCTGCCCAAAATCTTTCCTTGCTCCATCAACTCGTAAATGTGGGGCAACTCCGACAATCCCACAATCTTAATAGGACACTTGATCAAGCCCCTGGAAAAGAAGTCAATGGCCTCGGCAGAGTCGGCTCTGTTTCCGACATACGAACCCTTGATGCTGATGGATCTCACCACAGATTCGAAGATGGGGGCCGTCACCTTGGCGCCGGCGGGCAAACCCACCAACACAACGGTACCGGCCGTTCTCACGTACTCAAGAGACTGTTGCATGGCTTTTTCAGACACAGACACGTTAATGACAGCCTGGGGACCCCCGTCAGTGAGCGCCTGCACGTCCTTGACAATGTCCTTGGACTGGGTGAAGTCCACGTAGGCCTCACCACCCAAAGACTTGACAAAGTCACCTTTCTCGGCACCGCCGTCAATACCAATTGGTCTGTAGCCCATGGCCTTGGCATATTGGATAGCCAAAGAACCCAAACCACCACCAGCTCCGGAAACAGCGACCCACTGGCCAGCAGTCAAGTTGGCGGTCTTCAAGGCCTTGTAGACGGTGATACCTGCACACAAGATGGGAGACACCTGCGCCAAGTCAGTGCCCTTTGGAATTCGGGCGGCATGGATGGCATCTGCAGTGGCGTACTGCTGGAACGATCCATCGTGCGTGTAGCCGGACAAGTCGGCCTTGGCGCAACTGGACTCTCTGGTGTTCTGACAATGTTCACACGAGTTACACGAGGAGTTCAACCACTTGATACCGGCCAAGTCGCCAATCTCCCAGCCCACCACGTTTTCACCCATGGCAACAACCTCTCCTGCACCCTCGTGGCCTCCGACCAAGGGCAACTTGGTGTCCAAAGGCCAGTCGCCCTTCCAGGCGTGCAAATCGGTGTGGCACACACCGGAGTATTTCACATGGATCAAAAGCTCGTTGGACTTGGGCTTAGGCACGTCAATGTCTTTGTAGAGCAAGGGACCGCCGTTGGTCTCGAAGACGACAGCTTTTTGAGTAGTAGGAATGGCCATTTTGCTTCTAGAAATAGAATAAGTTGGTTTATCGGCGTTGTTAAAGGCGATTGTTTTTTTGGTGTTTGCACTTGAGTGTCTTTCTTGATGCTCTAAACCAACGGCGGATGCCGTGCCCTTTTATATGTTCTGGATGTGGGGCTCCGGGAGTTAAGGCTGCATACGCTGGCGTTAAGCGCGTGCGCGGGCCAAAATAGTTGCAGCCCAACGCCCCTTGCTCACCCGCTTTTTTGCGCCCCTTTTGTCCATTCTTCTTAAGTCCTTAGCGGGTGTCACGTCCGCCAGTGCCAGTTGAGGGGTTGCGGAAGGAGGCTGCAGGAATGTTTACGGATTGGGGTCTTTGTTGGCTAGTATCGAATTTTGTTGCGGGTTGGCCTCACTGTTTGGGGGGGCGGCCAGAAGTTAGCATACTGCATATACGGGCAATTGCCCGGTTGATTGCTGCTGGGAGACTTCATGCCGCTTGCTGGGAGACTTCATGCCGCCTGCTGGGAATTCCTCGCCGCTTGGTGGGAGACTCCTCGCCGCTTGGTGGGAGACTTCTCGGCGCTTGTGATAGTGGCTTGGCGGCGGGTGCGGCGCCCGTTGAGAAATCTCCTCTTTCGGAACCTAGGCGGGGCATGCACGTGACGACGGGCGCTGCATAGCGCTCTGGCGGGGACGTGTCGAGAAACTCCGACCGCATCGGACTTAGCGACATCCGTGCCTCTACCCCAGGCCGCGCTGATTATGCGGGGAGCGTTGTGTGCCGGAGCCACCTTGCCGACTCGGGCCCTTTGGGTTGCACTGGCGGCCTGCGCTTTCGCGCGAAGCGCCGGGGCAAACACACCGCCTCGCTAGTGGCGCCGTCACATGCACTCGTCACGTGAGTGCCGTGATACTCCGTCGGGTGTCAGACTGGAGCGGCTCCGTCACGTGCACTTATCACGTCAGCGCCATGGTATCCCTTTGGGTGTCAGACTGGAGCGGGCGCCGTCACGTGCACTCATCACGTGCACTCATCACGTGAGCGCCATGGTATCCCTTTGGGTGTCAGACTGGAGGGCGCCGTCACGTGCACTCATCACGTGAGCGCCATGGTATCCCTTTGAGTGTCAGACTGGAGCGGGCGCCGTCACGTGCACTCATCACGTGCACTCATCACGTGAGCGCCATGGTATCCCGTCGGGTGTCAGACTGGAGCGGGAGCCGTCACGTGAGCGCCGTGATACTCTGTCAGGTATCTGACTGAAGCAGGGCGTCGTCGGGTGTCTGAAAGCAGGGCGTCGGCTCTTGAACGAAAGGCCCTGCGGTGAGGCCGTGGTCATGCCAGCCAAACTGCCAACTGCCTCTGGTTCGCGTTCCAAGCCTCTAGATCTGATACAAGTGATCCTTTGGCAGCCAGCGCTCGTTTTGGATGAAGTCAATCAAAGTCCGCGAAGTCGTCTGAAGCAATGGGTGGCCGCTGACGACGGTCAAAAACTTCTCCAAGCCCTGACGCCGGAGCTCGATGTTCACGTCGTTGAACTTGTTGGAACTCAACAAAATCTTGCCCGGAAGCGGCGGAATAATCACTCGGGACTGCTGTTGCTCGAGCATCTTCCGCAACGCCACAAAGTCCGAGTACCGGCGCCGGAGCCTGCTCTGCCGCTTACGAAACGTGGGGATGTTGGTGCGGCACACCACCTCATAGTCGGTGTACTGTTCACGGCCCAAATGCGTTTGGGGGTTTCGAACCTGTGGTTAGTATTGGACAAAGAACCTTCAATTGGCCACATGGCAAGATATCAAGCTGGTACGTGATAGCAGATGTTGTACGTGATAGCAGATGTTGTACGTGATAGCAGATGTTGTACGTGATAGCAGATGTTGTACGTGATAGCAGATGTTGGCCACGTGATAGCAGATGTTGGCCACGTGATACAGGATGTCCAGCAGATGTTGGCCACGTTTAGCTGCGGTCGAACGTCTTATCAACTGCTTCAGGAGCTTGGAACAGGCTTGTCAGGCACATGCGGCCGTGGATGGGGGACGAAAACATACCTCGATTTCGAGAAAGTTCTCCGGCTCGCCGTAGATGTCGGAGAACGACTGCTTTTTCTGCAGGTTGGAAAGCACTTCGCTCACAGGCTTGAAGGAGTTGCTCATGGGGGTGCAGAAGTCAGCCTCGCGCAAACCTCAATTGGCCAGGGCTCACGTGATACGGTGGAAGAGCGCCACGGCGCGGATGTACGGGTTTCACTAACACCCGTACACCAGTCCCTTTGAAAGCAAACGCTAGAACGTCAGCAGTCACTGCATTCAACAGCGGAGTGGTCAAACATTGGAGCGGTCCGAAAAAGGGTTGAGTTCTCGGTGTGTTTGTGTAATTTTGCACGTACACAGCAGAAGTGCAAAAAGGCATAAACGGTAGTTTTTAAAAAGTAACGATTGTGGCAATTACAAACCAGTGAATCTAAATAAGCATCAGTTCGGATCGACTTCGAAAGTTGTTTTCGGCCCAGCAATGTTCAGGTGTCGATGGCGCTATATGCAGGCGGGTACTATATGCAGGATGGCGGTATGTGCAGTCCCAGAAGGCCATGGCGAAGACCTGGATGCACCGGAATAGGAAAGTGATGACCTGCACCAGATACAGCTGCGCCGCTCTTTCTTTTTTGCCGAGCCAATTGAACAGGCCAGGCCTTCCACGCCAATGGAATAGGCCAATCCGATGGGCCTGCACACAAACTCGGGGTATAGCAAGGACACGGCTGACGTCCGCTTTTACGAAGCAACCATGGAACATCTCTGGGTCTCAAAAATCCGTGCACCCTTATAGCCCTCATTCGAGGCCTTTCCCTCGCCCGCCCACCTACACGAGCTCTTAATGCAATAAATTATAGCTAAATACCAGTACAAGCGCAGAGCGCCTGGGTACTGTGATCATGTGCCTTAATCGACACGAGCCGATTGGCGCCGGGTTCTCAAGTACCTCTGACTTCAGTAAGCGAAGCAGGATGTCCAGCTGCCGGTTAGCAAGGAGGATGTCCAACTACCGGTTAGCAAGAAGGAAGTAGAGGGCGGAAGCAGGATGTCCAGCTGCCGGCTAGCAAGAAGGAAGCAGGATGGAGTAATCAGGCCGTCTCTTACCAGTAAGCGGAGTTGATGTTTGGAGCGTGGTGGAGTCTGTTGGAGGCGCCAATCACCACGTGCGGCCAGCCAAGAAAGAAGCCCATGCCTGCTCCCCATACAAGCACACGTGGCATGCTGGAGGCAATCAAGTTTCTGTAAGTAGTTCTAGGAAGAGGCATTGTGAGAGGATGTTTTGATGATCAGTTTGGTATCTGTGATGAGTTTGGTATCTGTGATGAGTTTGGTATCTGTGATGAGTTTGGTAGCTGTGGATCCGTGGGGTAAGTTCGAGTTGTGGGCCTTGTGATACTCTTGAGTAGTCAATTATTGAGGAGATTCAGGGGCTATTTATACGGGTGTAGCATGGCTGCAAATCAGCTGATCCTGCACACAGCGCGCGTCACATCGCACCACTTTGCCCGAAATCACCCCACCCCGGCCCCTTCCGGAAAGGCTGCAAGCGCGGCTTCACGGCCGAGTCTGCCGTTCAGCTACTGTTCATGACCCCAGCTGCTGCCGGCCTACTCTACGTCCTGCGTATTTCCGTAAGTTCATGTTCCCTGCTATTCCCTAATTCTCTTTCTTGGACATCATGTGCTCCTGCAAGTCAAACGTGTTGCCGTTGACCTCGGTGTCCTTGATCACCGCCACTCTCATGGTGGCCAACAAATTGTGGGCCGCGTTAGAGTGTGCGTAGACATGGCCATTGAAGGCTTTGGTGGCGTCCTTGCCCAAGGAGGCCTTCACCAAAGCTTCTCCACCTGGGTGCTCCTTGATGAATGCACTGACATTGTGTACAATGCCCGAGATGATCATGAGTCCCTCCTTCTTGGCAATCTCGTTGAAGTACGCACGGTCCCACACGGGCAACGAGGGCACGTCTGCTCCCCAGTTCAACTTCATCTTCATGTGGTTCAACTTCTTCTGTTGTTGCTGGTACAAGCCCTGCTCGATGGCGTTTTGAGAAAACGTCTTCAAGTTCCATGCCAAACCAAGCTTGGACAACGTGTAGATGATGACCTTGGTGGGGTCGTATTGGTACCACTTCAATGCGTTTCTGTAGTCCGAGGGGAACTCGTGGTGGAAGTTGTGGTAGCCCTCTCCAAAAGTCACGACGGCAGTGAGCACGTGGTCTCTGGGGGTTCTTCTGTCGTCAAAAGGCTGCTTGCCGATCCAGTGTGCCAAGGAGTTGACACAGAAAGTGGCTTGCTGGATGAAAGCGTACTTCAAGATACCGGCGTACATGAAGCCGCCCATGAAATCTCCCCAGCCAAAGCCGGCAACAAGACAGGGCAAAATCAAGGCAGAGAACACCATCAAGAGCAAGTAGTGGCGGTGCTGGAAGTTGACGATGGGGTCTGCGGTCAAGTCCGAGATGTCTGCTCTGGCTCTGTTCTTGGGGTTGGCCTTGGTGACCATCCAGCCCATGTGCGAGTACCAGAACCCTTGTCTGGCATCGTAGGGGTCTCTGTTTGTGTCGGTGTATCTGTGGTGCACCCTGTGGCTGTGACCCCACCACTTGATGGAGCCCTGCACGGCACCGGCTCCGAAGAAGGCAACAAACGCGCGGACAGACCAGTGCGCATCGTACGCCTTGTGAGCAAACAACCGGTGGTAGCCCGCAGTAATGGAGATACCCGAGAACACGTAGAGCACAAAAGCCAAGGCTAGAGTCTTCATTTGTGGGGGGTGGTAGCTGGCGTAGGAAACACCCATGACCGGCACGAGCACGACCAAAATGACATTCAACCAGTTGATGTGTTCGTGCCAATTGCTGAGCGTCCACGGCTTCTCGGAAATGTGCTGGGTTCTGGAAAACTGGAGTCTTTCCCGCTCGTCCTTCTCGTAGAAGGTCTCGGAGTCCTTGGTGATCTGCTCGGCGGTCACATCGACCAAGGACTTGGTGCCCATGAGCTTTCCGCCCAACCCGGCCGCCACCACGCGGGGGTTTTTCTTATTGGCACCTGCGGCAAGCGCGTTGAGCGCCAAGATGTCCACGGAGTCGACTTCGGCGTTGGAAGACATTGGTGGATAATTGCAGCTGGCGAGATGCCAGGGGCCGGGGAGCGCGGGTATTTATTGTGTGCGCCGTGTGCAGGCGCGAGAAAAGTTGGGTTTTGCAGTCGCCGGCGCGGCACGTGACCTGGAGCCCCGTCGCGCCCCTAAGTGCGTGAGCTCCTTTTGCGGCTGCCAATCCCTTGCCCAAACATGGCGCCACCACATGCCCACATCGGCGCCACCACACGACGGCGCCGGCGCCGGGGCCGTGTGCAGTCCGCTGCCGTTGCCGGCGGGCCTCTGTGCAGTCCGCCTCTGGTGCCGCCTGGGCGGTGCTTTTTTGTTGAGCCACGCCAGCCCCGGTGGGCCGTTTCTTTTTCCGATAGCCGAAGGGCGTGGGTTCTCAGGGATTCCATAGGCGAAAAAATGTTGGGTCCCGCGCCGTGTGCAGGAGCGCGCTTCAGGGGATGCGGCTATGCGATTAGATTGCGCGGGTGGGCTGACCGGGTCACGTGCGCGCGGGCACGTGCCGCCCGGTGTCCGGGTGTGCTGTCGGGCCCGCCTCCGCTGGCCCGGGCCCGTGCCAGCGGTCCGTGCAGCTGGAACCGTGGGCTGCAACCTGGAAGCCGCTCCTTCGCCATGGGCACGTGACCGCCTCTCCCATGACCTTCCGCATGCAAGCAGCCCTATTTTGCTTTTCCGGCTTGTCCCATATTCAACTCGTCCCAATTCGGCTCGTCCCAATTCGGCTCGTCCCAATTCGGCTCGTCCCAATTCGCCCGTCCCAATTCGGCTCGTCCCAATTCGGCTCACGCCGTTTGCGGTCTCCTTTTCGGTGCCTCCACTTTGCTTTCGGACTTGTCCTGCTGTTTTTACCCAGTTTCCTTTCCTGCCCCATGTCACGTGCCCAACCGGTGGATCTCCAGGGATCTGCGCGCTCCTGCAGCAACGCCAGGCCCCGCACCTGGCAGTGGCCCTGGAATGCCAGCGAAGTCGGAATTTGGCCGGCCAAAAAGCAACGCAGCGTGGGACATGGCCGGCCCCTGAATGCAGTTCCGGAACCCCGGCGTTTGTCTGCTGTTGTGGTCTTTGCGTGGCCCGCGATTGTTCAGGACTGTACGTGCGCATCCTCGCACTCCTATTGCCTCCTCACCGCCACCACTTTCATCCTGGACTTCTTTTTCCTCCCAGAGAACTGCCTTCCAAAACGACGCCCGCTTTCGTTCTGACACCCAAGCCCTCTGAATCACGTGCCGCCAGTTTCTCTCTTTCTGATTGGCCCACCATCCTCCCTGCAGTACCAGCCACCATTGTTGCTATCCGTTGCTAACTTGCTGCTCAAGCTCGGAAAGTTGTTGATCATATACGTTGATTGGATTTGACTGTGATTAATCTAACTGTGATTAACCAACTGTGATTGGATTTGACTGTGATTGGATTTGACTGTGATTAATCTAACTGTGATTAATCTAACTGTGATTGGATTTAACTGTGATTAATCTAACGTTGATCGGTTCCTAACTGTGATTAATCTAACTGTGATTAATCTAACTGTGATTAACCAACTGCGATTAACCAACTGCGATTAATCTAACTGTGATTAACCAACTGTGATTAATCTAACTGTGATTAATCTAACTCTGCTCAATTGAAATCGTCCAAACACTACCTGCTGTCATGTCTCACAATTCTTCATTCTCGAGGTCGCCGCAGTCGCCCGTTGTCAATCACCAGCAACTTCATCCCCATAAAACATCCGCGTCCAGAAGACCTTCCATAGTGGAGATGTTATCGTCGCCCCCGCCGTTGCCTGTGGAGCTGCAGGCGTTTCCGCCCGATGACTTTAGCTTGTCCAGAAATACGTCCATCTCATCGCGGTCGTCGTCCGTGATATATGCCTCCGGTAACTCCGATTGGACCGACATTCCCTTGGTGGACTTGGTTGAAACCAGCAAGCTCATTGCCATCAATTCGTCGTACTCCGTGCAAAAGGCCTTCGAGACCTTGGCCGACCATGACTTGACATCTTTGCCCGTGGCGTTGTCCCGCACCAACTTCGACCTAACCAACTGCTTGTCTTTTGACTACTCGGATTTGAACACCTACCTTCTTTTGGTCATGAACAAGATCAATTTGAAGGACCTCATCGACGAGTACCCTGGCGAAGCCCAGGGCAAGCTCTTGACCCCCCAGCAAAAGCACGACAACTTGCTTGCCATCATTGCAAAGGCCAAAAAGGGCGAGGAGGTGCCCGTGGATGCCATTATCCGGTTGCACCCTAAAAACCCGTTGATTATGTTGAAGGAGTCGCAGCCGTTGCTCAAGGCGGTGGAGGCCTTTGGCAGCGGAGTGCACAGAGTGGCCATCTTGAACGCCGACAATAGAATCTGCGGCATTTTATCCCAGAGAAGAGTGCTCAAGTTCTTTTGGGAAAACGCACGCCGCTTCCCCACCCTTGAGTTCTACCTCAACTCGTCTTTGCAGGACTTGAGGATTGGCTCCTCCAACCCCCTCACAATCTACGGCGACCAGCCTTTGATCGAGGCCTTGCAAAAGATGTTCAACGAGAGGGTATCTTCCTTGGCTGTGATTGACCGCAATAAGTGCTTGGTGGGGAACATCAGTATTGTGGACGTCAAAAACGTGTCTTCCACCAAAAACTCACACTACTTATTCAAGCCGGTGACCAACTTCATCTCTTACAATTTGTCGCAAAAGGGAATCGAGAGAGGCCAGGATCAGTTTCCGATCTTCCACGTTAACAGTCAGTCGTCGTTGGCGAGGGTCATAGCTAAATTGGTGGCCACACAGTCCCATAGATTATGGATCGTTGAGTCTGGAGCAGGCTCAGTGTCGTCGATCTACAACCCGCTGAATTCCGCTCTGACCGTCGAGAATGCTCTTGCTGATACCATGAACCAGGAGTCGGGCCGCCCCGGCACGTTGGTCGGCGTGATCACGTTAACAGACATTCTTGGGCTTTTCGCCCACCAAAAGCTGGGTGTCAAGATCGACCCTTTAACAGCTAGAAATAACAGGAGGAGATCCTCTACCTCCACTACAAGATCCTCCATAGACAGTGCCACTTTGAACGCTCCTGTTTCGAATCTGCCCTCGGCAGCAACGACGCCAGGCGTGGCCAACCCGCCAAACCAGGATTTGTTTAGAAAGTCTTACAAGACCAGTGAAAAGATCAATGAGTTCTAGGATGACGGTGTCCAGGACGATGTGAAATGAACAGTACGAGTGATAACGCCGATGAACGAGAACGAATCAAACAATTGGAAGATCACACCTGAACGTGAACCTGCGGGGTGTACGGCTGGCTTGTGAAGATCCTTGATATACTATAGGGTATCAATTGAGCTCGATTGGGTTTAAACTTTGGTTGACCCGTACCCGCTGTGCACGGTGAATGTCCACTCTGTTTGGCTTTGACATTGGATGCACAGAGCCATGATTCCGCCGAGATCAAGAACTGCTCAGCTCGAACTCGCCAGGCTCAGCTCGAACTCGCCAGGCTCAGCTCGAACTCGCCAAGTCGTTCGGATAGCTTCGTAAACTTCTACTCGTCTGCTCAAGGTCCGCCGGCCCTCACTGCGGGCGAAAATACATATATATAACCACTGCTCTTGCATCACAACTCTCACGGCTGTTGCACGGTAGTAGGGATGCAGGGCCTGCCTGCAGTACCGGCACATTGCCTGCAGTGCCACCTTATAGTGCATGCATTAGACAGCCCCTTTTGTCCGGGAGCCAGCGGAGCGGGCGGCGACCCCCCTCGCCACCCGAAAGGCTGCAAGAGCGAAAGGCAGAAGCGGGCAGGCCAGCCGAGGCGCCAGACCCGTACCTCCGAGGGCTGGAGCCCTAGCCGCCCACGTGGCCCGTGCAGGTGCAGGCAGCACATGCTGGGCATGCAGCTGCAGCCGGCGCACAGCAGCATGGCATGGCAGATGCAGCCGGCGCACAGCAGCATGGCACGGCAGATGCATGTGGCCAGCGTCAGTAGCTGTACGATTGGCGGGGCGACACGTGGGTAAATGCCAGCACGGGGTTACCCGGCGAGCGTTTTTTTTTTGGTCATGTGGCCCGTGCGCGCCCTTAAAAAGAGCGTCCCCGCTGCAAATTTTTTTGCTCCCTATTATTTCACTACATCAAAATGGGTAAGGACAAATCTCACGTCAACGTTGTTGTTATCGGTCACGTCGATTCTGGTAAGTCTACCACCACCGGACACTTGATTTTCAAGTGTGGAGGTATCGACAAGAGAACCATCGAGAAGTTCGAGAAGGAAGCCGCCGAATTGGGTAAGGGTTCTTTCAAGTACGCTTGGGTTTTGGACAAGTTGAAGGCCGAGAGAGAGAGAGGTATCACCATTGACATTGCTTTGTGGAAGTTCGAGACTCCTAAGTACCACGTCACTGTCATTGACGCCCCAGGTCACAGAGATTTCATCAAGAACATGATCACTGGTACTTCCCAGGCTGACTGTGCTATCTTGATTATCGCTGGTGGTGTCGGTGAGTTCGAGGTCGGTATCTCCAAGGACGGTCAAACCAGAGAGCACGCTTTGTTGGCTTACGCCTTGGGTGTTAGACAATTGATTGTTGCTGTCAACAAGATGGACTCCGTCAAGTGGGACAAGAACAGATTCGAGGAGATCATCAAGGAGACCTCCAACTTCGTCAAGAAGGTCGGTTACAACCCAAAGACTGTGCCATTCGTCCCAATCTCTGGTTGGAACGGTGACAACATGATTGAGCCATCCACCAACTGCCCATGGTACAAGGGTTGGGAGAAGGAG